>JAAGNO010030512.1:0-20789 GCA_033439905.1 Ceryle rudis
GGAGAAGAGGAGGCTGAGGGGGGACCTCATTGCCCTCTACAACTCCCTGAAAGGAGGTTGTAGAGAGGTGGGGGTTGCCCTCTTCTCCTCAGTAACTACCACCAGAACCAGGGGAAATGGACTGAGGTTGCAGCAGGGGAAGTTTAGATTGGATATTAGGAAGAAATTCCTTACAGAGAGAGTGGTGAGGCCCTGGAACAGCCTGCCCAGGGAGGTGGTGGAGTCACCATCCCTGGAGGTGTTTAAGAAAAGGGTAGCCTGGTGCTTCAGGACATGCTCTAGGAGCCGGCATCTAGGGGGCTTGTGTGTTGGTTTTTGGTGTTGTGTGGTTTTGTTTGGGGTTTTTTTGTTTGTTTCCTTTTAGCGGTCAGGTATTTAGGTGTTCTTTATTCTTGTAGGTATTTTGGACTTGGTGATCTACAAGGTCCTTTCCAACCACAATTCTTCTGTGATTCTGTGATTCTGTATGCCTATTGGGTGACTTAATGTAAAGCATATATTTATAATGTAGCATTGCAGTGCTGCCTTTCTGCCTCTTTTCAGGCTATTAATTATAAACATCAATCCGGACTTTATGACTCCAAGCAAGGTGAACAAGTGCTAGTGGGTACACTGGTTTCCAGAAAATGGTCTGAAGATTTCTGAAGTTTAATTAACTGTAGGGGGAGTGACAGCAAGTGTTTTAACGGCATCTCTGGAAGACTAAAGAATTAATCTGTTCTGTTTGACCTCTAACATTGGCTTTCTGCATTACCATACCACGATCATACCATCATCCAGTTTACTCAACTGTAAAATATTCCCTGACAGTGCTATCTTCTATCACGTGCATGATATGAGTGATCAATTCTGTTGAGTAGGTATAAAGAAAATAGTAGGCAAACCTCCAACATAAACCTGAGTCCTTTGCTTTCCCAGCCTTGATGCAGAAATGTCAAGAAGAAGTCTGAACGGCTGCTTGCCCATCTAATGTGAACGAAGTGGAACAAATGTATTTAATGTACTTCCTGCTGTGAACAGCATGAGGCTTCAACAATTCCACTAAGGCAAGATGACTGTTTGTCAGCCTGGCCGTAAGGCTGTGTGCTCTCATGGCAACACTAAATACAGTAGCACAGAATTAAAATCACATGGGAAGACAGCCACTGACAAAAAAAAACTTGAAGCAGACAAAATAATTGTAAGAATTCTCCTCTTAGCCGCAAACTTTCAGCTCTGCATCCATCACACCTCTTCTCTCCAAATGGGATCACAAAACAAGACTTTAAAATTTGCACACAACACAAAAAAAAAAAAAGCAAAGAAAGAGTCCAAATCATCAGCTTGGCAATCAAAATATTCAACAATGGGAAAGAAGAGCTGTGACTGCGATCCTGCTTGCAAGGAATAAAGCATTTTCTGCCAGACTTGTTGCACACAACGCAGCAACACTGTTAGATTTGGAACCAAATTACAGGCTCCTCATTTCAAGATGAACACCGACAGTGTTGATCTCATTTTTTCCTCTACATCAGTGAAATGATTTCCGAGTCACAGCTTCAGCTGGGAAACAGAGAGCACTTCCAGGTTGACATTGCTTAGTTGTTATGTGCTTGGGGATTAAGTTACTTCCCTGAACCACTAGGGTCTGAGTGCTTTCAGGGTCTGAGATGAAACTCCAGGACTCCTCCTCTCTCCAAGGTGAATAAAAAGTGCACAGCAACCTTATCTTCCCCTTCCTAGATGAACAATATTGATATGTTACGTGAAGTGCCTCCTCTGAATGAGCTTTACGCCGAACCCTGTGCTTTCCATGCAGGATAGGTATGTCCTGAGCTAATCACTGACCTCAAATTCTTCTGGGATTTCCTGTTCATCCCCCAGATCCTTGCCATGCACAGACAAGTAGTTCAGCCCATCAATTCTGATGGGATTTAGTAACAAAAGTTCACATTTGTAAGGAAAATGGTTGAGGTTTTTTGTTTGTTGTTTGAGTCTATCTTGAACATCTAAATACCTATTGAAATACTCTTCAGCATTCATTTCTTTACATTTCACCTCGGGAGATTTTAGATTTTTCTTTAGAAATCATAATTATTTGATGAAGCAGCACTACCTACTTATGTTTTTGCTGTTTAATGACATTTCACAGTAGGAGCTCTTTTAACACAAAATTAGAAAGAATTCCTTCCTTTGTGCCCAGTAGTGCTTATGACTTTGGGTTGATGGGTAAATTAAATTTCTAAGGGCAGTTTTTATGTCTATTGTCAGAAATCAATGTGTTCAGATACACCAGGTACCCACAGTGATTGATCTCAAGAGCTTAGATACTTTTCCTAGGATAGGCTGGTTCTTGGGAGTACACACCTCTTTTTTTCATTAGCTATAGAAGGATCCTGGCATTGCCTGCCTGAATCAGTTGTCTAAATGCATAGATGCCTAACACCAAGTGAGATTGCTGCCACCCCAAAAGTGGACAATTTGGATGGGTCTTTGCCCTGAATGCTTTTCTTCCAGTGGTTCATGGTTAGTAACTATCTCCTGACTCAAACAGATCCATGTTTTTATTTCTTACACTCTAGTGACACGTGTAACTCCAAATCCAAGATTTCCATACACAACTTACTTTGCTGTGCATTTCATTAACTTAATCCTTTTTCTGCTTTTCTATCTGTTGCCAACTTCAGGACCTATCAGGAGAAGTCCCTTACAAATTAAGAAATGCCTGAACAGCAGCACCGGGTTTAAAATCACCTTTCAAAATATATAAATATATCTGTGGCATGTTCTACAGCCTCTGATTTATTATTTTTTTTTCAGGTTTTGCCTTGGCAGCACAGCACAACTGTATAATCCCCAATTAAAGTATTCAGTTGATAGGAATTTCTTTAATATACTCTGATTCACTAGAAATTTGAGCACACCTCTTTTACTTTTTGTTTATTGTCACGACTGTGTAGCAACTCAGCTATTTTAGTGAGGCCCTAAGGGCCTTCCCTAGAAATAAAAGACTTTGATAATAGGTACTGAAGGCGAATGTTTCCTAATTAACTTGCATTGAATGCCAGAGGAGATACGGTAATGTTGCTAGTGCTGACTTGACTTCATAGGAAAGATCTCATGTAGTATTATTAAACTTTGACCTTTGCTGTTTGTATCTTTTGACCTGAAGAAGTCAATGCATCATGTCAATCCAGTCACGGTGCTTGGAGACATCACAACTTAATGACATGCTGTGACATTCATCCAAAGCAACTTTGTTAAGTAGAAGATGAATTTAAACAAACAAGGAGAAAAAAAATCAGTAGATGTGAAGTAAGAGATTGAAGTGGACTACAGAATTCAGTCGGATATAATACTATATCTCATAGGCTATTATATATGTGCTAAAACTTTTATCTACCTCTATCTTAGCCATTTGCTGTATTAAATGTTATTGTTAAAAGCTAAAGAAAATGCTTTTTATTTCACATAGCATGCTGTTTTGACTTATTAAAATTAACTTTGTGCACTGCAAGCAGTAATAACCAATTCTGCTTAAAATCCCATACTTATTTATGGAGAATTTAAAGCTGAACTCCCAGGGTGTTAAATTGCTCACATATTACATAAAGATGTGTGTATAGTCTGAAATAGCACATATATACCTGTATGTGAATAAAGAAATAAATATGTAAGGTATAACTTATAATTTATCAACTCTGTACTCTGCTTTTTAGAGCACAACAGATCTCAGATGAAACAAAATCTATATAAACATTTCTGTTACCACGCATCATGTTATGGTGCAAACTAAAAACACGTGGTAGAAAACTTTACTGTAAGTAAATTGTCAGAAAGTTTTTGAACGCTCTGGAATTTTTTGTGGGAGTACTTTCACTGATACAGAAAGCAAACTAAAAAGAGTTCTGTCGTGCTGTTTTGAATATGACATATGCAACATTTTGGGTGCAAAAAGGCAAGGGAATGCTTGTAAAAAATCTATCCAAACCTATCCTTCGAAGCCCCCTTCTGTTTCAATGTGCAAAAGATTTTTTTTACTCTTACCAAAAAAATGTAGATGTTTCAGCTGTTAACATAATTAAAATGTTCCACTTTAATATCCCAAACACTTCCCTTGCTTTTTAACATAAATCTCATAAGTTTATTACTATTTCTAAATCATTTCTGTTTAAAAGCTTGTAGCGTTGAAGGAAGTTGTGTTTATAGAAGTAGGATATATTAAACTTAAAGCAAAATGGTGGTATAAAAACCAAATTACTTCACATTTTCTAATGGCAGTGTTAAAATAAAGGAGATTTCTTGTTAACTTCCCTAATATCTTGTTGGAGTTTTGTAAACTGTTAAGTTCTATACTACGTTGTAATTGGTTAACTTTTATTATTTCTTACTCAAAGTCACTCTAAGTTACTGTTAAAATGACTATATAAGCCTGTGGATGACAGTATCTTATTTTAAATGCTAAAACCAGCATATAAAAGTATTCCCTCCCAGGAACTGAGGCACCCACTGACATTCAATGCTCTCATTTCAGCTCATCTCTATTGTACATAATGTCTTGGAGAAACATTTTCCCCAACTTGCCATATGCATTTTAAGCAATAAGAACATCTTCAAAAGCTGGGTTATCAGCTTCTTCCTGGATCTATTTTTTTATAGTTACTCTGTGGTCTGCTATCTGCAAATTGTAAAGTTCACAAATTCATCAAAATCATGCAAAACCCCAATTTTTTGTAAAAAAACTACACAAATAAACCTGTATTTGCTATCACAGCAAAGTCAGAGAAACTTACTTCTATTTCAGCTTGCATCTGATATGTGATCTGTTACTTTACAGGAAGTATTTATTACTTCAGACTGGTGTGTTCATTAATGCTCACAAATGCTCCACAGAGAAAAACAAAGTCACCTCTGTCACAGGATTACATGTGAGAAATTTCAGCCAGACTGAACATTTACTGTGCAATTAGATGGGTGTCAACTTCCTGCCTTTAAGAGCTTTTATATCCTTAACGAGGGAGAAATCACTGTGCTGATAATAACCATCTATCTTGGCAGCAGACTTTCAAAGAGGACTGTACCATATAATTCCTCGGTTAGTCTTTGGAAAATATGACAGTGTTACAGTAGATGGTTTATGGCCTCACAGAAAAGCCTATAATAGCTTATCAGTATTCCTTTCACAGAATTTACAGGTGAGATGTCAGTCTCCAAACTCTAGGCCTAAATGAGGGCAATTGTACCAAGAAAAAATTTTGCTACGTGTACTAGAAAGAGAATTTCCTCTCCAGTGCTAGGGATGCTGAAGCAGAGGCTTGAGGCTGCAATAATATTTACATGTGTTTTCAGAAGCAGTTGGTGATAGAGTGTGCTGATTCTTCTCTCTCTAATCACCAACAGAAATGTCCCTTTCAATGCAATATATCAAAGCTATTGACTACTTGAACAAAGGACATCATTCTGTCAGCACTTCCTACCTGAGGTGATTTCTAAAGCGGCATTATTCTCTTTTGATTATTTGCTATATTAAAAAGACACACATGGAAAATTCTAAGTAGAAATTTCAATGCAGCATCAAACCAGAAGGAATATAGGTTGTCTCTTAGCAGTTTCTAAATGGCTTCTGGTCCATCAGAGCCTCTAATATGGCCTTGTGGAGCATAAAGGGCCTGAGGGCTTTGTGGACACAATCTGAGAGTCACATAAACTAGGGTGCCTATGCAGGATGACATTTTGGATTACGCCTGTTACTGTGATAGGATAGAAAGGTGCATCTCCTCACCCCCAAACACTGCCCATGTGATTTTCTCAAACCACAAAATATCAGTAGTAAATACTTTAAAAAATCCCACACAGCTTTTTAATAGGTTTTTTTTTTTTGATGGAAGCACCACGTGCTTTAACCACCAGGAAGAAATGCAAAAATCCAATTTCTCCCTGCTGATTTGAGTGTGGTGCTATTTGTAGTTTCTGCCCTGAATTTTATTATATCACTTTATTACGTGATGTCTTACCATCATCCTTGTCAGGTACAATGGTAATTCGAGTGCTTGGGAATTCTGCACCAATTCTTCCACCCATTGGCATGCTTAGTAAAACATCAAAGGTCTCAGCCTCTTCATACAAAGAATCATCTATGATGACGATCCGACACATCTTTTCTCGTTCGTCTTTGTCGAAACGTAGAATGCTGTTGTGATCTTCAGGCCTGGATATGTAGTCAGAGTAAGAAAGTACCGAGGTTGGGGCAGTGCCAGATGCTGTACCTGTGGCATAAAAGGAAAAGAATCATTATACATACCATGGTTCTAACGATCCGCTCACAGAGTCTGAATTTTATTGTCATTATCTTTTAACCTCTATTTACTTTTTTAGGTGATAAGATGGGCTGAAAACTATGACCAGGCTACATTTGTGAGGTCTGTGGACAAAATACTCTGTATAGGATGCAATGCAAGTACATGGCTCCTCAAATTCATTTCCAGCTTTCCAGTCAGAAGGAATATTGTATTCAACCACAGACTGACAAAGAAGACCCCGTGAGGATTACCAGCTAAGTCCCTTAGTATATTTTTACCCACTGCAAGTGTTGGTGGACCAGAAATTGACTATTACAGATCAAATTTGATATAAACAAATTATCTTGATTCCAGATCACCTCACCAAAAATGTTGCTTTATCTCTCCAGATGAAAAATAATAATAAAATCACAAGTGCAGAGACACCATGCTCTGCATGGATGTAACTAATGGGACATTGGAAGACAGAGGAAGGAGAAGCGTGGCAATTAAGTAATACTGTTCAATACCAATATTTTGAAGATAAAGACAAGTAAAGGGTATCCTGAGCAACCATTGCAGTGCTTGCAGTTCTCTTCACTTTCAGACACGTGAGGCTGCATATAAAAATCTTGCAAAAGGATAAAGAGCACAGATGCTCTTTAACTATTACCAAGTGGCAGAAATTTGGAACATGAGAAAGTTTCAACTGAATTCAATAATAGTCTAAGACAGATTGCAAAGTTGAATACTTTCCCAGTTGAGAGTGAAGACATTTAGATGAAAAGGTAATTAACAATTAGAAACAATTTTATTTTGCAATAGGTGGAACAATTTTTTTTTTGCTTTTCTGTCTCTTTTCCATTTTGTCTTTTTTTTATATATATATATATAATAGATTCTGTTACCTTGTTGTGTGTAGCAGATAACCATCAGTTCCTGGCTAACATCTCCACTTCTTCTGACTGGAATAAATAATTCACCAACATCTTCTTCAATAGTATAGGTGGACTGAGGAATAAAGACAGTTGATTCTGCAAAGAACAGACGCATTTGTTTATGTGGATTTATGGCCTCAAACAGTCACCTGTTAAACAGCTAGGAGCCTTTTTGCATATTCTGAAGTGCAACAAAAAACTCTTCTTTATCAGCAATGCTGCTAAATTGTAAGAAAAACTGGGTGAGAGTAGTAGTTTTCAGAAATGGAAAAGAAAATCAGAACATTAGGTATGAATTCACAAGTCCTTACTAAGCAGCCTCTAATGTGACTAATTTACTTACGATGCAAGAAAGTGGAGAATTTGCCCACAAGGTCTACTTGGTTTTTTATTATATTATTATTTCCTTATTAACTGTTAAACACAAAAGTATCAATAGCGTCGCTCACACACTGGCTGTGGCTCTGAAAGGTCATTCTTTAGCTTACTGCGCCAAGATAACCATGAAAATCATTTGAGATCGAGGATGCAAGATTGAGCTCTTGCTATCTTACTCTAACTTGGACATTTGATTTGAGTTGGCTACACATCTACACTCCTGTTTTACTCAAAGAAGATCTAGCC
Source organism: Ceryle rudis (assembly GCA_033439905.1). Classification (NCBI taxonomy): domain Eukaryota; kingdom Metazoa; phylum Chordata; class Aves; order Coraciiformes; family Cerylidae; genus Ceryle; species Ceryle rudis. The sequence goes on from JAAGNO010030512.1 coordinate 7,820, forward strand.
AATACAGTCAGGAAAGTCTGGAGAGCAGTCTCACCCTAAAATGTATTGGACCAAAGGATGTCAGATCTGTTTTTCAGGAGAAGAAAAGAAATCAATAAAATGCATTTTAAACTCCTTCATTATTTTATATTCATATAAACACATTGCTAAATTTTATGTTGTTACTGGGATTCAGGAGCAATTTTGCTTTTGTTCTCTCAAGAAAAAGATATTATTATGGACATAATTATAAAGCACCTTTACAGTTTCATTAATATGAGTACAACCCAGAGAGAACATAATAATTCTATATAATATTAAATCAAGTGGTATCAGCTGACTGCACAAAGCAAAACTTGTTATTATTTCAGAACAATTTGCAAACAATGTTCTGAAAATTGCCATGTGACTACTTGGAAAACATGTTCCAGGTTTTATTTCTCCAACTGCAAAATGCTGCTAGCATGACTTAAGGCTTAAAGCCTGCCTTAAAAATGCTGTAATTCAGGTTTGATAAGCTCCAGGCACTTTCATTATTTCAGCCAGTCAAAAATTCAATGTGAAAAACACCAAATCCCTATCTTTTAAAGTAAAAACACTAAAAAAACCCCTATGTTTTATTCCTTTATTGCTCTCTTCAGAATCAAATTGACAAAAAGAAAAATTCTGTCCTTCAAAAAAAAAAATAAATAAAAAGAAGGAATCTGATTTGTCCTCTGTCCTATTTCCTGTTTCTCTCAGAGTAGGAGTAAAATGACACTGTAAAAGTTTCACAGACCTTCTGAAAAACATTAAAGCTTAGATAAAGCTTAGAATGATGTGTACCACCTTAGCTAGTATAAGAAAACATATCCTTATGCAATCACTTTTTGGAGTAAAACATCACCTAACGTCCCATATTCCAAAGGACTGGTGCAGCTTTTCAAAGAAGTGCACTGTTTTGGTGCTAAGATGACACCACTCAAATCAGTGAATTTTAAAATACATTTCACTGGAAGTAGAAGAAAGCTTTTGATAGTTCCTATCCAATTAGCATCTGGACTTATTATACCCTGCGCTTTAAAAAAGAAATAGGAAACCCAGTCCTTCCCCTCAAAGTTCTCTCTGGATTTTTCCTGTACTTATTCCTTGATCTGCTGCTGTGCCATTTGATTTCATCCTATGCAACTTCATCTGATGTGTGATTACTACAAATTCTCTGGAACTGTGAAAATTTTATCTTAATATAAGAAATAGAGGAAAATTATCCTGGCATTAAGAAGGCTCCGATGATTATCTTGAGTTGTGCTATCTCACTGATCATAGAGAAGACAGATTGAACACATTTTCAAGTAATTTCTGTCTCGTGCATATTGCTTTTCAAATTAAGCACTATTTTTCTTAGTGATTAAATATGGATGTCAAATAATCTCTGGTTTAACTTGCATTTCTAACTATGAACTAAGGAACATCTGAAGTTTTCCTGCCCGGTCCTCTTTAAGTGTTAATAAGGGAAGACTAAATAAAGCAAGCTGCTACAGTTGTCCAACACTTGAGAGATTCCTTAAGGACAGTTTTGTATGACCATGGCCCATGGGTTCAAGTGTCTGGATGCAGCTGAAAAGCAAAGCAAGCAGAGTACATTCTAATTTTTGTCGATTATTATTTTTTTAATTAGCTTTTTTCTTCATTTAAATTTAACCATGATTTTATTTGTTCTTTACCCAGCTTTCGCTGTACTTGGTCTAGCGAACTGTACCCTTACTGAGCTTCTCAGCTTGAAATTAAGGCCTAACTGATGCAACTATTCTGCTCCAAGTTGGGACTAACCAGGCTGGACTTGCCTGTATGATCCCCTCTCACATGAATTATCATGGTAGAGTAAAAAGGCAGCCTCCAGCCATCTGTGCAGATAAATTCTGTCTGCAAGCACATTGAACCAAAAGCCTATTATACCTAAAATGAAAACAAAACTAAACTAAACAAAATAAAATAAATAAATTAAAAGAAACCCTAGAAAGAATATCATAGGAAAAATGTAGGTATGTCCTAAGGTAGCATGCTACCTTGGTTATATATTCATGGATCACTTAAACTGATACAGGAAAAAACAGCCACCCAATGCCCAAGTCTGTCTGCAGAAATATTCTGAGGAAAGCTTTACTATCCACTGTTATTCAGCATTTGCTGTCTTGTTTATCTTTTGGGATACGCACATATTGGCAGTACAGCTCTGGAAAGGTTCTTACCATCTCCTGGGTCAATAATTTCCACCGTGGATACATCAGGAAATTCCAGAACTGCCATGACAGGCTCAGAAAGAACAATTTGAAAGGACTCAGACTGTTCATGTTCACCATCACTCAAAATCCGTACTCGCCATGTAGCTAAAGTTTGGCCAGGATTAAACTGCACCTGCTTTTGGGCTTTCCCTCTGAAGTCTTTATCTTTCTTGGCAGTACCATCTTTGGTGCTAATACCTGCCAAAAGCAGAAGTTCAGGTCATTAAAAACATCACTTGTAATTTTTATCCTTAAAAAAAAGGTTTAGAAAAATAAACTGTTCACAACCTAAGAGTGTTCAAGCCAACTCCATTCTCTTGATCAATTTTATATTGGTGTCGCACATAGAGGAGGAAGCACATCAGTTAACATGAAAGCCAGTTTAGACAGAATTAGCCAAAGCAAAACTAACTACAAGAAAAACTCTACATTATCTGAGGTTACACAGTCAAGTTTCCATTTCTCCATAATTCATCCATGGATACCCAAAAAAGGTCAACAGATTTTTTCCCCCCACTTTTAAAGTTCTGGCTTCTCTTTTGTTCCAGATCATCTAAATAACATATTGCCTGAAACCCCAAAAAATATTTATCTTAGAAAAAATAAAAACACACCTGGAAAGTTTAGCCTTCAATGGGAAAGCTGAGGAAAACACAAAGACACAAAGGAGTAAAACATGTGGAATAAGGATGAAAGAAGATGGAAAATCTGATTCGTTGTGATCATCGTCACTACAATAAGTATTTTTAAAAACTATTATCCTCTTATTTCAGTGTTTGCATAATGACAGTCATTAAACTCAAGCCAAGTTGAATCTGTGAAGCCACAGGATAAAATCCAATACAGCTCATCTCACTGAGACAGCCCAGACTTTACAGCCTCAGGTTTTTACAGCCCAGACTTTAGAGCTCAGGTTGCTCTAAAATGGCTTTTCATTTGTGTTTCCCTCCACGTTTAAGGGTGTCTGACAGGCCCCCATGGAAATTACACAGCCCTTCAGAACCATCTCCAACTCATGCATGTGGCCTCTGTTTTGAATCCCACTCAGTTTAAAGGTTGTTCTCAAGTTTTCAGAGAAAACTTAAAACTTCTCCCTTCTGTGGCTGTTTCTTCTGTATTGTTTAATGTATTAAAACATATTATCTTTCCCTGCAAGCCTTGCCTTTCTTGCTTCCTTCCTGGGCCTCCTCCTAACTAAGTCATACCCAGTATTTTACATAAGCTATAACCCTTCGGCCATCGATGGCACTGCACATGGACCAGGAAGGCCAGGAAGCATCTTGACCAACATCTTTTATGTTCTTTCCAACTCTGTAACTCCATTTTGCAGGATTAAGGTAGTCAGAGGAAAGTTATTCAAACTGGTTTTGCTGGAATTTGAGTCAGCTCAAGTCAGAAACTGAACTCGAATCCACAGGTAGAAAATTTTGTAAACCCTCTGTTTGAAGGATCAGAATTCAAATCAGTATCTGATAATCAGCACCAGTAATTAATGTAAACCACACGTCCTTAACTTTGTATTTAATTAATCTCTTTTAGTTTTTTTACTTTCTTCAAAAGAAAAGTATTATCAAAGTCAGTTCACTGTTCAAAACAGAGCCTTTTATGTTAGATCCTGTTAGTGCCTATATCCCTCAAATCTCATGCCAAAATATGTATCCCTGCTACATCTCAATACCTGAAACTCAGATTCTTCTTCAGAAAGAGTTTTAAACAGAAAACTGATTTCTAAGCATGAGCTTGTGCCCCGTGTCAGGTAAACGCTTAGGTATCTCTATAAAATTAGCTTTAAATTGAGTGCCTTTTCTAAGCAGTGTAAACTTACCGTAGGTTTTGACAAGAAACTGTACAGGGATAATGCTCCCTGATCCAACTGTATCACTAGGAAGAGGATGGGAACAGATCCAGTAGCTAGAGACAGGTGTGAGGTTGCAGAATGTGATAACAAGATCTTTTTTCACCTTTTCACTCTCCAGACACTGCAAACAGCTTTCAACACCTCCTGTATCAGCTTCCATTGGCTGCCAACATTGACTGAAGAAAACAAGCCTAATGCTCGTAGCTGCTCATCAGACCAGCTCACAACAGCCTTGCTGGGAAATGAGCTGTGTTTGTTGTTGTCTTTCCAATTACTGCAACTGTGTTTTCTCAATCCAGGAAAAATACCATCTGGATAGGATTTTGTGAAACAAATACAGCAGTGGTATCAATCTCATCAAAGGAAGGGGAACTGGGTCTTGGTTGTTAAGACAAAAATTAATTGAAGGAGATTAAAAAAAAAAAAAAAAAGGTGAAGTCTTCATCATAAAACTAAAGAAATCATACACTTAGTATAACAAAAACTACTTGGTTTAATAAATAAACATACTCCTTTGAGTCTATCTTGCTTAGCATAAAACATCAGTAACAGGATATAGCTGTCTCGATAGATTTTATCAGCTGGGTAGACAGTGATTTATAGATGCAATTGATAAGTTTAAAAATAAACTTACTTATAAAAGAAGTTTCTCCCAGGTAACCTCTCCGTTTAAGAACAACATCAAGATATTTGGAGTCTTCATTTACTAAATAATACTCCTTTTCTAAGGAGATCCATGCCCAGTTTAGGCGAAAATGTTGATTCTTCAGCTTATTGCCTCCTGCACAACAAAATGATAAAGACATATTTATTATTTTTTTCTTTTTTTGTTAAATCCGACTTTGTTGTTTGAAGTTCATGTAACCTGTATCAGGGGTAAGATGTTCATCTTAGCTGGACATTACAATCCATAAGTTATAAAGACTTAAAATTAAGAAATAACAAGAACTCAGTCGTGATACATTTGCTGAATATAGGAATAAATTTTATCTTAGATGCATACAAACCAGTCAAATTCACTCCAGAGTATGCTGATTTTCTTCTTTTTCAAGGGAGGTTTGATTAATTCTTAATCAAAATATAATTGGGGTGCCTGATTTTAGAAATTACAAAAATTGAGGATGATCCAAGTTTCTGCAGAAGCCTATTGGTATTTCCAAATGACACACAGTGTAGGACATCACGCAGAACTTCCTCAATATGACCAGACTGACAGAAGCACTGGAATCATAGAATCACAGAAATGTCTGGGCTGGAAGGGACCTCCAGAGGTTATCCAGCCCAACCCCCCTGCTGAGAGCAGGGACAGCCTCAACTAGAGCAGGGTGCTCAGAGCCTCCTCAAGCCCCACCTTGAATGTCTCTGGGGATGGGGCCTCAACCACCTCCCTGGGCAACCTCTTCCAGTGCTCCACCATCCTCATGGTAAAGAACTTCCTCCTTATTTCTAATCTAAACCTACTCCTCTCTAATTTAAAACCATAAAGAAGACCTGTAGTATCCTAACAGACTGGAGATGATACCTACCAGCTTTTAGACTTAAGAAGGTTCACAGAGATAAAAATGCTTATTGGAATTCTCTAACTATTTTTCATGACCTATCCTCATGATACAATGAATGCCCCCAACTGAGTAAGCTGCTGAGATGTTTTGAGAATCAACTTTTCCATAGATCGAAAAGATGTCCTCACAGTTCTTTTTACACATGCACAACTGTATCAACACACTCCTGGTGAAGAAAGTGGACTCAGGGAATCCTTCCTAAGGTCTTTAGTGTAGCAGTAGCACAATAATTTCCCTGCAGTCTCACTGAACACAGATGGCCTCTCTGCACTCAAACACTGGGAATTGAAAGCACAGGACAGCAAGCAGTAAACTCAGCTAGGGAAACTGAATGGTTAACATGGACCAAGTCAGCATCTCCAGCTGACAGCCGCTGATGGCATTGTCCTTAAGTTGGAGACTGTATTTCCTCTTACAAAAATCAGAAGAACCTTCACAGTTCTCAAAGAAAAATACCTGTATATTTATCAACAGAAGTAGGGTCCCTTTTTGAAACCCAAACAATGCAGGAATACAGGAAGAATCCCTCAAAATTTTGTTGGGATCGATAGTGAAATCATTCAATTTCAGATGCAAAACATGAAGTACTGGTCTAAAATATGAGCATGACTCAGCCTAAAATCTGAGCGTGTCTCAAACTGATCTCTTGCTCTCAGCAGAAATGAAGTTTACAATGAATGGATTTCATGTGAGAGTAAACCAGCAGCAAATTGTTACCGAAACGGCAGGCTTCAGGGAGTATTTCTTAGTCTAAAAAAGCAATCCAGAAACAGTGAACGTAAAGAGATGGCACTCTAAGGCCCAGTTAAAAATGATACTTTTCCTCATTTGGAGAGGTAACAGCTGAAAAGAGCAAGCAGCCATTTCACCGACTATAAACTAAATATTTGTACAACAGACTGAAATCTCAAATTAGATTAACGCATTTCTGATAAAATACAGCATAGCTTTACTTTCTCATGCACAGTTTACCTCCATCTGTTCACTGGTTTTCCACAGTAAAAAGGTATTTCTTGCCAGTGTAGGGATTCTGGACGTCACAGCTAAAAGGGCACGACAAATCAAGTTCTGTATATCATCCTGTTGAGAGTTTGCTATCACTCCAGAGAATCCTCTCATTTCCATAGCAAAAATAAAATAACCTGCTTCATCCCACTGAAGGCAGATGCTCACTCAGCAACTGTCTTCTAGGAACGTTGGCTTGTGGTAGAGGCTGTACCCTGATTTCCTTCCCACAAGGTGCTGCTACAGAACAAGAATTGCTCAGGTGAGGTCTGTCTGAAATGTGCAAGGAATTCCCTTTAGAAATTAATACTTCTGTACACAAGCCACTAAATAAGTCCTCTGAACAACAGAGAAACATATCTAAGTATTTCAGTTCACTAATAGCTTCACTATTGGAGGAAATGCCAAATGGAGGTTGGCTTTCCCTTTTAATTTCTTCCGTTCTATTCCTGGAAAAATTAGGCAGCCCTTCCATATGCTTCTACTTTGCTTCAAAGACAAGCTTCTATATTTCTTTATTGACTAGAAAAAAACAACCAACATACTCGTGTAATCTCCCATAAAGGCAATGGTACTGTGTAAACAAAAGGAGGGAAATGGTTACTAGAGTATGAGCTGCACTCCTTGCACTACTTCTTTCCGCTCTTTTGATCTCTATTGTTACTGACAAAGGGGAGGACTACAAACACACATACCAGAAACGGTAATTAGCACCACAAGAAAACCAGTAACTATGGTGGCAGCTATGCCAGCACTTACAGTAGGTTAGCCTTATGTTACGTCTTCCATAAGGAACAGAATCTATCTTGTTCTTTAGTGAGAAAAGCCATTTGTGTGCCACCCTTGAAAACACTGCCCAATTTAAACGTAATTTGATAGAAGGCTAAAAGTTTCTAAGATATAAAAGGAATGAAAATTTACTGCCAGTTAGAGGAGAGAGAATTTTATTAATATCACTAGGGAGAAAAAATACTGCTGCATGAGCTTACTAGAAAGGAGCATGTTAAGACATTGGAAACCACCCAGCTGAAGGAAAAGCTTCTAGCAGAGTTTGTATCTCTTCAGAGGGAAGAGAATCCAGCCTGGGGGTGGGAAAGCAATAGGAAATCTGACATCTTTTGTTCTACTCTGCAAAGAACTAATGGTTTAAGTTATGTTGTGGACACAAGCACAGAATCAACAGCTTGCTTACACACAGGTCTCTTATAATTCATTTCTAGTGTCTTAAGTAGTTCAACCTTAATCGTAACCTATATCTGCACATAATTACTGAATATATCAAAATCACTATGAAAAAAATCCCATCTGTTAAAAAGGAACAGTCACATAGAGCAATTTCAGCAGCCAGCTACCAAAACGGGTAATTCCTGTCCTTGATGCTATGGAAAATGTTGAAGCACACCAAGTTAGAAATCTAATGATAGGATGAAATTTATCAAGCAAAAAGGACAAGAAAGACAATATGAAAGATTTAATATTGTCTTAATTCCACCTATTTTTTGCTTTCAGCAGTTTCTTTATATTTTTTCTTAAGCAAAAAGCCAAAAAAATATTATTTCTAGGGAGCTTCCAGCAAGCCTCCATTTCCAAAGGGCTACTTCTGCCCCTGAAATATATATTGTCCACCTTTTAGAATCTGTAATACTAACCCAATCAAATTTTGAATTTTAAGAAAAGAATATCGATATTTTTAGATCTTGCTTTCTTCCCTTTGTGCTTTTTGTTTTCAGAAGACAGGTTCTCTAAATTGTACAAGCCATTTCATGGTCCAGTGTCCTCAAAGAATAAACCCAATGTTGTTGTTGTTTTCACTATTGTTGTTATTACTGTTGTTGTTAGAGATGTCTGACACAGTAGAGCAGGAAGCATATGATACAACTTATCTTAGTTCGGGTATTTACGTTTGGGACAGAAATCCTAAACTGTCTTTATAGCCAAAGCCAGAAAAGAGGCACTTTAGAAATCTATGACTTATTTTAGGCAGTTATTTTTGAATGAGATGAGCTGTACCTGCAAATATGCAGGAATACATGTATTTTTCCTCAGCAGCTGCTAAAGATAATCTGTTGTGAGCAGTTATGTTGTAGACATTTTTATTAGAGTCATCTAACGCTGGGTAAGATGAATTCTACCATGCCTGAACTAGATGAAACTGAGTTGTTTCTACAAGGTAGTGGAGGCAAGCACCACACAAATGTTAAGGTTTGTAAAGAATATTGAGTATAGCTTTAAGAAATTAGAAAATATCAGAAATGAAACCGCACATGGCATCTTAATTTGGTTCCCTCTTTAATTATCTTCCTTTCAATGCTATTTCTATAGGCAAATTAATTTTGCATTCCTCACTAGCACTTCCCTTGGGCATAGTCAAATGCTTCTAGGCAAATAATTAAGGTACTCTCTCTCGATGACAGTTTTGCTTTTCTCCTCTCCCAGACAAGTGCTTAGAATACAAATACATCAGAAGTTTGAAGAGGGAAGCCATTACTAGAGTGCTTTTCAAACTAAACAGAAGGAAGGAGAGCTGTATTATGACAAGGTAAACCCGATTTAACTTTGCTTATATATCAGGGAGACGTGGTTGGTAAGAAGTTGGTATGGTGATGCATGGAAACCTGTTTACTGAACGTTTCTCTTGCCAGAAATTAAGAGTGCAGCAGTGCTAAATCAGAAGATGCTAAAGAGGTCATGGTGCACCGAGACGTTCATCAGAAGTGAGAGGGCAGAGGGCAAACGTTGTGAGACAAAAACTCTGTAAAGGTGTTAAAGCTAAGGTTCTAGAGTAAGGTAGGTTACAAAGTCACTTCATGGCTGTGGCTTCATGACTGACTGAGGTTGCTGAGGACAACATCCCCTGAAAGGGTTTGCCTAACTATGGCAAGTTGAAGGTGGAAGTCACCTAGAATCAGTCTGTCCTGTCAGCAATGCGGTCACGTGTCAGAAAACAGTGATATATTATTTCTGCATAGGTCATCAAACAAGAAATTCCTAGAAAGATCCAGTCATCTAGAAAAACCAGTTTCAGTTACTCAGAATGAAGAGAAAAGGAGGAGGACTTGCTCAGTAAACTGGTTTAAAGGAAAAATATGAAAATTAAAAATCCCATTTAAGCATTTTTCTAACCATGCTGCTCAGATATCTTTAAAATATATATAAAACCTCCTTGAGAAACACAGATTAAATTCTCCAAACTTCATATCATGATGCAAAGGGCTCAGAGAAGGGAAGAATTCACTCCAGTTCTCTCCACAGACCACTGGGCTATGTGAAGACAGCAGAAAATACATCTCTACCCTTAAATTGTGTCTCTTGACGACAGGCAACCTGAAGGGCATTCCATAAAGAATGTCTGATTGTAGCTTTGCTCCCTAGGAACTACCCTAGAACATTAATTCATAAACAAAACCATACAACTACATCACAGCGTTCACTTATTCACGCAACGGACACCGCTGTATCTCGACACGGACACTGGCTTCCCTAGGCAGCATCCATGGTGTAATCAGAAATGACTCGGCTATCAAGGCTCTAACCTGTATAACCATAGCCACACAGACTCACTGTGTCCACAAGTGATGTCTGTGCAAATACAGCTGTCTGGTACTTGTAGAGCTTTATGGTGCAACATAGCTGCTCGCTTTAGTCCTTAGGTGAGGTTGTTTAATGGGAGGGGAAAAAAAAAAATAATCTGTAAATTCTTCCAAGGCAAAGAACATTTATCAATCGGAACAAAGAGAGATAAAAATAAATAAATAATCAAACAACAAATCAGCAAATAAAGCACTAGGAAAGAAAAGTTGCTTTAAAATTTTTACTCTTGGTCTTTTCTCCTTTCTCTTCTTCTTTTGCTTCCTAAACAGACTGGAAAGGATGTTCAAAATGGAGATCCAGAACAACTGTAAAATATTGAAAGTCTGCCTATAATTTAGGAATCATTGTATGGCATAATTAAAACCATAGCAAGACATCTTTCAAAATCATGTTTCCTTCCCTCTTCACAGAATTATTGTGGCTGGAATAGACCTCCGAGATCATCAAGTCCAGTCTGTGACCCAACACCATGACATCAGCTAGACCCTGGCACTCAGTGCCACATCCAATCTTTCCTTAAACACCTGCAGGGACAGTGACTCCACCACCTCCCTGGGCAGTCCATTCCAGGGTTCCATCACCCTTTCTGTGAGGAAATGCTCCCTGATATCCAACCTAAACCTCCCCTGGTGCAGCTTCCTCCTCCAGCTCTTTCCAGGTTCTGCTACTGCTTGCTGATTTGTTTGCCTCTCTGCAAGAGCTGCAGTCTTTCTTCATTGGTTCAAATTATTTGACCCTACCAGGTGTCTCATTCAGACAGGGTAACTGAAGTCAGCACTACTCTATCCTTCTCCTTACTATAGATCTCCTCATTGCAGCAGGTACATGAAGCATCTGAAAAAGGAAACCTACTCCTGAACTTGAGTTCAACCTGCAAAGAAAAAACAGAGAAAAGAAAAGGGAATTGTCCATTTTTAGACATCTGCTCCCTTTTTCATCTTCTGATTAGCCTCCTTCTGTTCCAAGCCAATTTGGTTGATATATACGAGGATAAAGTTTCCTCAACAGTTTTATTAGAAGTAAAATCTGATGTGAAATGTTAGTCCTCGATATCATCATTCCCCATTTAGCCACGAAATGCTCTGCCAACCTTAACGCTGCCCAAATTTTTTGATCCCCACGCTATTCTCTACTGTCATTCATAGTTCGTAGAAACACGGGGGTTTTGCCAGACTAAAAGAGGAAGATACAATCTTACGTGATTCTGCTAGTCAGAATAAATACAGGGGAAATATTATATGTTAAGGTCAAGGCACATAGTTTCAACAACTTTGCTTTGCCATGCTGTGTCGTAGTGCTGGTACATTCTGGCTCCAGGTTAAAAAGAGAAAGGTCTCAAGTAAACCTTTTGTCTGCCAAAAACATTAGAAAAACCTCAACCTATGAAATGATAATACATGTTCTTTATTCAATGCACTGAGGCAGCACATCACTGGACTAGCTGACGTTTAAAGGTCCCTTCCAACCCAAACTATTGTATGATTCCGTGATCAAATGCTATTCCTTCTGCTTAGATCATCAGAAAAGGCATATCCTGTAAAACTGCCTTAATTTCATATAGAAAAGCTGTTTGCAGAACTGAAATGTGTAAGTAAACCCAGCTCATAATATATGGCATTAGAATATTTTGAATTGACTTAATGCATAAGCTAAGCTAATAATTTTGTACAATTAGATACCCATGAAAATGCTTCTTTTCAAAATCTTTTTCAAATGTACTATAATGGTCTCCAATCATTAAAAAAAAAACCCTTGCTGAACTCTGCACCCTTCTGCACTCTATCTGCCACTGTAACTCAATATATTTGCAGAACAACCCAAACCAACCCCCTAAACTAGCCCCTAGAGACTAAGGGACTAAAACAATGCTTTCTCTGACTTCTCATGAGAAAACACACACTTCCCAGCATTATGGACTTGGCTTGCCTGGAGTGTAATTGCTGGTATCCAATGAACTGCAGACAGTTTCCGTCTTTCAGTAGTTTCTGTAACTCTTTTCTGCTTCTGTTTTATGTCTACCCCCAAGAAACAAGTTGGAAAGGCCACATTTGCCAGGGCTCAGAAGAAGCAAATGCTTGAAGTCACGTAGCAGAATAAATATCTGAAGAATACTGTATAGTTGCTTTGTTACAAGAAGAAAAGGGGAAGTTAGAGAAGAGGCATGAATGTAAGGGCTAACTAGTGCATATTAAATTTTCATCCTAGTAAAATTCAACTAAGCGTAACTAAGGATGTCTCTAAGCACAGTCTGGAGATTCACGCTGCGTTCATTTAAGGAATTCCCAATTCAAATGTATGCCCAGTTCTCCTGAAGGAGATTAACCGGGTTCTGACTAAGAGATTAATCAGATTTTCATTTACAGAAACAGTGGAAGAAAACACGTGCTGGCTCTTCAGCCACTTCATTTCATAGCTTTAAATTAATTTCAGTTTAAATCAGCTCAGTGCAAATCAATCCAGCAAGAGCCAGGATACTGTCACTCTATTGGCTGTACCAAGAGGCCAGGAGCTTTCAAAGGAAATAGCAAATCAGAGAGAGAGAAATCCAGGTTGAATCATCGAAAAAAGATGTTGGAGCACTGTGTGTGTTTGAAAGCCTTTATAGATATGTCTGGACATGAGCAGCCAGGGTGTGCTTGCAGCCCCGAAGGCCAATGGCATCCTGGGCTGCAGCAAAAGAAGTGTGGCCAGCAGATGGAGAGAGGGGATTCTGC
>JAAGNO010030513.1:0-18610 GCA_033439905.1 Ceryle rudis
AATTTGAAGCAAAGATTTCTTTTTGCTTTTTTTTCCTGTGTAGTTGAATGAGCAATACACAGCTCATATGGAATAACTGCTTAACTATTTCAGGCAATCCCATGCTCCTTTACATGTCTTCATGGCTTATTTTACACTGAACACAGAGAACAGCTCTTAAACTGAAGCAATCAAAAAAAAACGGATTTATAAAACTTGTACACACTAGATTAGGAATCTCATAGCATCATTCAGGTTAGAAGGAACCTCGTAAGGACAGTACTATTAGTCACTCCTGATCAAAGCAGAGTAAACACTGAATCAGATCAGGCTGTCACAGTATTTTCCATGTATTTTTGAAAAGTACTTTTCAACAAATACAAAAATTAATAGCAAATATTGCCACAATGGAATAAACTGAGTTTGGGAGAGAGCATCATCAAAATAAAAATTGGTCATGAGATGTTATTTTCAGAGCTTGACTAATATCCCTAGATGTGCTGCAAACATGAAGTTAAAGCAACCTAGCAGGGAGATGTTTGTTTACTCCGTATTGGATGAACTATAATGAAAAAGACTATGGTATTATGCCATTCTGAGTCCAATAAATACTGTTGAAACTTTATATTTATCATGGCTTCAATTAAAAAATTTTAAAAGCTTTTATTTTCAACTTAAAGTTATTTATTTTCAAGTGATTCACTTATTTCTAGTGCAGCGTTATTCCAGGATATGTGGCAGAAATTTCCTGCTTTCCTGAATAGACAAGTCTATTTCTTACAGAAACAAACAAACAAACAAAAAATCAAAACGAAACTAATACAAACAAACAAACAAACAAACCCCACATCTGTCCGGATTTAAAAACTGTCTATCTTGAAATCATGTGCAGTAGTCAGGAAATGGAGAGCTTTGTTCTGACAGTTCACTGATTGTGTCATTTGACCTAACTTGTGAGTTAATATGGTAAGATTGCCTGATTTTTTCTATGTGCAAAGTTATAATAGGAACTGTAAATGCAGTAAAAAACCCTTACAGTTGGGGAGCATATTAACCCCAAATCTCTCCACTTGTTTACCTTTTAAAAAGGACATAATTTTGTCCTTTAGCTTGTGGACCCTGGACTGTTATGAATTATTAAAGCAAGCTTATTAGAGATCAAAATTGGACATTTAAAGCAGTATTATTCTTGAGACAATAATCCTTACATTTTCTGGTTCTTATATTGTTGGCAAACCATTGGCATTGCCTTCCAAGAACAATTTGATTATGGCTACAAGCTGATACTTTTTTCTTTTTTTTTCTTTTTTTCCTGTTTATCTGTTCCTGTGTTTCCTATTCTGGAAATAATGTGACCAAAAATTCTTGTCTGTTCTCAGACCAGCTTGTAAAAGGCCACTGAACAACATGTTCCATAGCAGCACACTTGTGCCCCTTCAGCATGTTTCTCAGGACAAGTATGCATGTTAAGTCTTATCTGGAGCTTAATCTTGTGATTATTATTTCCCCTGGTGTCTTTGACTGACAGAGGTTTTCCTACGTGTGGTGAGCCTGTAGGCAGTTCTTAGTGCTACAAACATGGAAAACTGCACTAATCTTCATGCATTTCATGCTTCACTTCAGCTTATATTGAAAAAACCAAATACGTCTGTGAACCCTGCCTCTTCCTTTCTTACAGTGTACAGATACCTTAATATTATCTGTGCAAAAAAAATGCTTTCAAGAGTCAAGAGTAATATTTTGCTCCTGAATGGCACAGTTTTGTGACAGAGTAGATGGAGTGCCCAGAGTCATCTGAACCCATCATGGCCTGTCATGTATGATGAAGAGGAAATTACACGTGTGAATAGTTACTTGTATTATCACAAATGGCATGGATGGAAATACACAATAGACCCTTCAGTAGCTCTTGGTGCTTGCAAAGTAACAGTATGCACCAACTGCTTTAAAGGGATACTGATCCCACTTAACTTTAAAACAAAACATAAAATGGAATTGGGCAATACCCAGCTTTCATGGCAAAAGCACATTCTAGACAAGATGGCCCAGCACCCTAACCAGCTGCATCTGAAAAGTATATAATGTTGGGAAATATACCACTTCCCTGGATAGATTACTGCAATGGGTGATTGTTCTCTTTATACAAAATATTCATCATGTGCATTCAGAATCTCCTCGGGATTAACTTGTACCTGTTAGTCCTTACCTTTCCATGCGACTCGTTGTAAAAAGGAAGTCTCCTTCTTCTTTGTAGGCACCATTTAAATACTGGAACACAGTGATAAGTCTCCCCTAAGCCTTCTTTTCTCAAAATTGAACACAATTCTCTCAGCTTTTCTTAACATGGCAGCTTCCCAGTCCTTGAATCATCTTTGTGGCCTTGCTCTGGACCCTTTCCAGCCTGTCCAAATTTTTTTGCTAAAGTGGGGACCAAAACTGAACACAATAATCCAGGTGTGGCCTGACAAACACTGAGTAGACTGGGACAATGACTTTTTTTATCTCTGCTGGTCATGACCTTGTTAATGTATCCCAGCATTTTCCTGGCTTTCATTGCTGCTGTTCACTCATATCGAGCTTCTTGTCCACTAGGATTCCCAGGTCCCTTTCCACAGAGCAGCTCTCCAGACAGGTATATAGGGGTTGGAATGGATCTCTGGAGATCATCTAAACCAACCTCATTGCCATGGTGAGTTCATCCAGAGAAGGTTGCATAGGAACATGTCCAGGTGGATTTTGAATGTCTCCAGAGACAGAGGCTCCACCATCTCTCTGGGCAACTTGTTCCAGTGCTCCATCATCCTCAAATTAAAAAAAAATTCCACCTCATGTTTAGATGGAACTTCTTATGTTCAAGTCTGTGTCCATTACCTCTTGTCCTCTCGCTGGGCACCACTGAAAAAAGACTGGTCCCATCCTTCTGGCACCCAACCTTTAAGTACTTATAATATGGATTGATAAGATCCCCCCTGTCTTCTCTTCTCCAGACTACAAAGACTCATGTCTTTCAGCATTTCCTCATAAATGAGATGTTCTAGTCCCCTAATCATCTTGGTAGCCCTTCACTGTACCGTCTCCAGCAGTTCCCTGCCCTTAAATAGGGGAGGCCAGAACTGGACACAGCACTGAGTAGATGCACACAGGGCAGAGTAGAGGGGGAGGAGAACCTCCCTTAACCTGCTTGCCACAGTCTTCTTAATGCACGCCAAGATACCATTGGCCTTCTTGGCCACAAGGCCACATTGCTGGCTCATGGTCATCCTGTTGTTCACCAGGACTCTCAGGTTTATATGTTCTAGCTTTCCCTTTCTGCTTTTTAGTTTCTGCTTTTCCTCCAAAGCAGTGATGATTTGTGTTCAAGACAGCAGTGGTACATACTTTTAGAAAAGGTATATATAGCACATGATGGATACTACCAAACAATGGATGAGATCAAACTATGTATAACAAATAGAGATAACTGGAAAAGAGGACATGTATATCCTGAAATCTATCAATTAGCTATAAATCTATCAGTCTATCTATAGGTTAAGGGACCTTACTGAACAAAACAGAAATGCTGCCAACTGTTTGTTATCAATGGAATCCTTACGAAGTGAATAAAGTACTTTTTAAAGGCATTTGGGTTTGTTTTTAAATGCCAGTAACTTGCAATAACATAAATTAACTTCTTTTTGGCTTGGATTGTCAATAAGGTTAGGGTCTTTTAATCCATTTTACTCATAAAGTGTTAAAGTCCCTCTGAAAGATGAACAAAACATGTAACAAAGCCACATTCAGTTAAATATTTTTCTAGTACATCTCCTGCTTATACACATTTTTGTTTCAGTCAGAAGATGAAGAGTTCACTCCACTGAGGTGACAATGAAATACATTCTGTGAACACCTGAATATATCTTCCCTTTAAGTGTTGTATCTGTTCTCACTACCTAAATATAAAAACCTTCCACAACATCTATAAGAAACAGGAGTAGGTGCAACAACATTTCCAAACTTGCGAATGTTTTATCATATAGTGTTAGACTTCAATGACCATGTCCAGACTTGATATAAATACAGCTCCAAAGTCTTCAGTTACCTCACTCCACAGTAGGGTAAGGCTGACTTTAGCTCTCTGATATGTTGTTGATGTAGTTGTTGTTGTGGAATGGCTATGTTAGTTATCAAATATTATTTTCTTTTTGCCTTTTTTTTATTAGATGGTTTTGGTTTTTCTATATAACCAAATATTAGATAGGCCAAGTTATCATTTTCAGCAAATTTTAACATACTATGAAAGAAGACAAAATGTGCTGACATCAGATATACTTACTCTGTCGAGTATTGTATTGTGATTTACTGCAAAGAGAAATAGAACAAATTGCTTTTATCATCTCAGTCCGGATCTGCTCTTCGGGTAATTCAAAACATTGAACAAATCTTGCTGTACTCTACTTTGCAATATATCAAAGGAGCCATTTACAATACAGATAGCAACTATCAAGATCCAAGGAATTATAATTTCTGCTACCTCGAGACAGGTTCTACAATAGATCAGTGCATTCTCTATTGTAAATCCAGTGGCAATAGACAAACAAAAGGGATCGTCCCCATTCATGGAAATGTGAAAGAGGCATCTTGTCTTTTCACATGGTTCTTATCACTTCCTGGTGATGATAAATTTCAGACAGGAAGCCGCACAGTTGGAATGGTGTCCTCTTAGCAATAAATGGTCTTTAGTTTTCTTCTGTCAAGAAGTGTGTTGCTGTATGCAGTGTAACATCTAACAGCAGTTAAATGAGCTTTTCTGGCAATGCTAGTGTGAAGAGCCAAAAAGAACACAATAACTGAATATTTCCTAGTATTATTGGATCCGTTGTTGCAGCCCTCTGGCACACCACTATCTGTTGTTGCACTGCACTGGAGAGCACAGTACTCTCTCCCACATCTGGAATGTGCAGGTGCATGGGAGAATCAGGCAGTCAGACAGACTTAGCCAGCTCCTTGTTGTCTGGTGAGAGATATCAGGAACCAAACTATGAAAGGACATCTCAAGGATGGGATGAAGGAGCTGAAGAATGATGAAATAACGACCACTAGAGGTGCCCTGAGACTGCCAAGCATGCACAACAGGTGTGTGACCACTGTTAGCCACTGTGGGTAGAAAAATACTGTTTAGCCTCGGTGCATATGCTGGCCACGCATGCACCTACGCCAAAGCAGTCTCCATGCCCCCACCAGGAGAGCTATAAGTAGCCCTATGCTGCGGCAGGGAGGGGAAATTCAGTTTTGGAAGGTTGACCTGATGCAAATCTTGATCCAGGGGATGCCCTGCAGAAGGCACTAGGACTTACTGACTCCTCTTCCCAAGCACTGTGCTACACACCCTCCTCCTGCTCAGTGGTTTGTCTACCATCTTCGGGTCGGTATGTATATGGGGATGTTAGGTAACTAGTTGGGTTTGCTTGAATAATACTGGTTTTTTGCTTATTAGTTGTGTGTGTGAGTGCTTGAATAAAATGGTTTTTGCTTATTAGCTCTGTGAATGAATGTCATCCTTTGTGAACTGGGAATCCTTCATGAACCTGGGACAATTATAATGGTTAGAACTGTAATGGGCAGATAGATAATCTAGTCTAAATTGCTTTAGATTCTCCTAATTCCCCACCAAATAACTTGTTTGCCCATAGCTGTCTTCTTTTATAAAGGAACCTAGATTTAATACAAATACATAAAAAGATGAAGAACTGGCTCTTCCCTTGGTAGTTTTGGGGATTTTCTTCCAGCAACTAATCTCTCTCACAGTTTGAAATGTATTCTTCTAATTTTAAATTGCTTGTCAGTAGCTTCCTGCTATTTGCACTTTTAATCCCTTACCCTCATTGGTCGTGAAGCCCTTCGGAAACTAGCGTTTATTTGCCCCCAAAAGATTTATGAAAAAAGTATTTTAAAATAACCAAGAGGATGGAACAATAAGTTTTTCAATATATAATGCTTTCCCCAGCTGTTGTTTCACTTGATTTTTTTTTTCTGAATTATTTCCAAAAATTGTCTTATTACAATATAATACATAAAATTTGTGCAGTACTCCAGTGTCATTCTCGTGTGACCTGTCAAAATAAAATCATCAGTCTCTGCTTTCTCTACCTAAATAACCTGCAAGTCAAGAAAGCAATAGCAAAATTCAGAAGTAAGCAAAGAATTAACCATCATTTTGGAGGAAGTTTGCATTCCAAATTTGTTCTGCTCAAGACTAACACTTGTACTTCCAACTTCTCTAGAAAACTCCAAGCTACTCACTAAGGGTTGTAACATAGTACCACATATCACTGATGTCCAGATGAGAATGGAAGGACATGTGAGGCTGTACCTTATCCTATAATATAGGGAAGAACACCAGGCACTGGTGAGTGATAATAACAGATTAGGGCTAAACTGTGCCTTCAGAATAGTTTAATTATCCTATTTTATTTTTGTTAACAATGCCTTCTTGGTGGAAAAAAAAAATTAAAAAGAAAACAAACAAAAAAACCACACACATACAAAACAAAACAAAACCAAAATAAACCCCAAACAAACAAAACAAACCCCATACAAACAAAACAAAACAAAACCAAACAAAAAACATCCACCAGGCAAAAATCCACAAACTCTTCAACACCACAAATCATACTTTCAAATTCTCTACTGTGTTCAGTGTTTGGTGTTTGTCTTACCCCTTGTCAAATAAGGATGGAACAAGATACCAGTAAAATGCATTAGCCATGCTCAGCCTCTTTACTGAGTGATGGATCTCCAGTATCAATCAGAGGTAACAGGAAAATCTCTCCACTCAGACTCTAAAACACAACAGATGCTGCTTTGCCAGTTTCCATTATGCTAAAGTAGTGTGGCAACAAGATTGCTTTTGTTTTGATGTTAACAGTTTTCTCAGGAATAATAACCATTCCAGATTTCTGGTTTGCTTTTGAAATATAGCTCTTCTCAACAGCCAGCACCTCTGCTGTTCTTGCATTTAAAATAAAAACAACTAAAGAAAACAGCCTAGATTAAAATTTTAAGTGACTTAAGAACATTAGGAACTATCCTGCGACTTGATAATAAAATTCTGTTTACAAAACATTCAATAACAGGGGCTTGATTGAAAAGCAAGCAGTTCTTAAGACTTTTATCTAATGTCCTCAGCTGTGCAGTGTTAATGAAGGTTTGCAATTACCATGAATTTTAACTAATACTCAGCTATATTTTAAATTGTTTTGTTTACAAAATGCATGCATTAATCACATTAATGTCATATTTTATCACTTTTGTAATTACCTGACAGCATTTGAGGAGCTCTAGATAGAACAGCCTGTTTCTGTCGTTTTGAAATGCATTATGAGAGGTGATACAATGAAAATGAAAATAAAAATTCTTATTAATTTATTCTTCTGAAGAGAGTTCATAACAGATTTTGGCATTAGACATGTTCTCAGACCCATCTTGTCTCAGCATTTTATGACTATAATTGAAATTATAGTCCTATAAACCCTTTATTTAAATGTCCCTGAAAGGAAGTTTTAGGTAATGAGCAATCAAATATATTATAAAAAGTGAAATTCTAACCCTAAGTATATTAAAGCTAATTAAGCCACTGATTTCTGTGACAAGAGAGGGTTAGTCTTGAGTACTGTATGACAAAATGTGTACTAATAATACCAATACATACTAATAAATCTGTTATCCTGATAGCTATTGAGATTATTTCTAACTGGATCTCTTTTCTTGCATCTATCATTGCATGATTACATAAGTGCATAATTACTTTTGACATAACTTATACTTTAGATCGATAGCCCTCTGACACAGTGCCGATGAGGAGATGTGGGTGTAGTACCCCATGAATCTGTCGGCATGTGAAAAGGAGGACAAGATCAAGTAGAGACTCCTAAGTTTCTTCTGCTTTGAGACATTCCATGCAAAGCAAAAAATGAACAACTACTTTCAAGGGTGTTTGCATGTGCAGTAGTGTTTATTTTCAAAACTTTAGGGACTGGCACAGAACCCACTGACAGTGGGTTGACAGTATGGGTATGACAACCATGACAATATGCGACACTGATTTTGCTGAATAGTGCAAAAGCTTGATGTCACAGAGGCAGACTGAGCTCAGACTGCCTGCAAGGGCATGATGGGCACCAGGTTGGCACTGAAACTAGTTAAAGAATTAGTCTAAGAAACACCTAGAGGTTCAAAGCATTCACTGCTTCTTTACTACCTGGTAAGATGATGCGGTGAGACTAACATAGACCAATACTGGCAGAAGTGGAAGGTACTACCTAGTGCTGCTATCTCTGTTCATTTCTGTTTTCCTTGAACTTTCTTGGTTATAAATGCCAAAATCTATAATTGCGTTCCATTTGAATATGATTATGTTAATCCTTTTATCCTTTTACAAGATTTGCTCCTTTGAACCTCTGTGAGGAGATGAATTAATTTTGATAAAGCAGAAATGGAGTCACTAGACACAGCACAGACTATAAAGGAGTCAGAGCTTCTTTTCCCATAATGTGTCTTACTTCTTACCAGGAGGTATTTAACTGAAAGTGCTGTTCAGTTCTCTTCTTTATAGACTGAAAGGGAGACAGCAGTCAAATGTTGCACAATCCTTGTCAGTTAGTATGAATGTGGTAGAGCCAGAGTTGAGTGGCAGTTTCAAACAGCAAGACAGCACTGAAGCTCAATGCTTTTAAGTCCTCTAAATTCTTTACTCTGGATTAATGACAAATTCCATTGCAGTCACCTGAGTCTTGGGAGTAGATGATATCCTTACTAAATAAAATACATATGCCCTTCTGAATGTCCTACTCCATGCACCTGTCACTCTTCTGATTTTATTCATCAGGCAATTGCTGTGTTTCTGAAGCATGAAAACCAGCAGCACAATCCAGTCCATGACCTTGATAATGGAAGCAGAAAAACAGAGAAACCTTGAAAAATGTTGCTTTTAGCTGTCAGTCAGTTTTAGCAATTTAATAATTTAGTGGCTAGATAAAATTAAATAAGTATGTTCCTTTTTAAAGTTCTTGTAGAGAAATAAGGAATGTTTTCAGCCCTTAAAGCAAAAAGTAGATTTTGTCAGTGTTTTATTTTACTTTTTTTTTTCTGTTGTATACATCTTGGATAAAAATGAATTATTCCCTCAGTGGCATATAGAAATACTCTTAATATTTTATGTTGAAGAAGGAATCAAATTCATAAATAATAAATCTAAACCTTCTAGGTGGAACACACACGGATATAATGAGTTTCTGAAAAAAAACAGAGATTTAATGTAATAATGCAGTGTTTTAATATCAGCTATACTAATTTGCTACAGCTGAATGAGAATGAATTGTGGATCATTAATGTATGCATTCAAATGAAGATAATTACTATATCCTTCACTAATTTCTGCTACATCACTCAACAGGAATGCAAATCTTAGAGATTAAAAATTGAACCAAAGTACTGAAGACAGTGGGGTCAAAATGAACAATGCATGTTAAAAGATTTTGGTTTATTTCATAGAATCCATTAGGCTATATTTGTAGGCCTAAATCATAAAAGCCTAAGTCATAACCACAGATAAATGAAACAAGTGAAGCAATTAGATAAACAAATAAAAAAAATCTCTGAATAAGATATTAGTGTAAAAGGGAAAGAAACAGTCATGAAGGAACCAAGGTCAGCAGAAGAGTCTTTAAAGAAGTTTTGTGTAGAACTGGAAAATAGATGCTATCCAGAACACTCAGGCTGAGTTTTGGAAGACATGAAACATATTCTGTGTTTAACAGGGACAAATGAAACAAAAACAAGGTTTTATCTCCATAACAGACAGATGAAGCTGTGTTCTGCCTGTGGTCCAGACCTTTCAAAAACTATGGAGCTGAGTTACCATAGCTCTGAAGCTCACACTGGAAGCATAGCCTTTGTGCCTCACTGATGTGAAAAAGTAACTGTAAGAATTTAAGCTAGCAAGCCCAGTGAAACAGTCTCAAAAGTCTAGACTGTTTGAGCTGGAGAAATCTCATTAGACCCTTCTGAGTTTACTTGGAGACACTCTAAACTGCCCCAAACTGAAGATCTTGAAATCAAGCTTCAAAATTAAGTAGATGCTTAACTGTGTTATCTCAAAAAATCAGGACTGAAGTTGTACATGTATTTGCAACACATAAATTGGACCCACCTCTTTAGACACTTTAGCTCTCACCTTTCTTCCTTAAAATCATGGATGATCTACTCACTTTCCTCACATGGACAGTACTAAATTGCGGCAAAGTTAAAACCAGAGGCAGACTTCTGCAGTGGCTTTCACTTAAAAGGTGCTGAGTGAAGATGACTGACTTAATTGCATAAGTATATACTCCTGAAGTCATTAAACATTTGTCTCAGTGTCCATCTATTTTCACATCAGCTCTCCAGTTACTTGACTACTGTTGGGATGTAGATTTTCTCTGCATGAAAGGTCTTGCCAATAATGAATGTGCACCAAACTGCCATTCAAGAAAGTATTAAGAGAACTATAAATATGGCCACCTGGCTAATGTCTTTGTCTTTGATTTGTTATCAAAACCACAAAATGATTTGGTCTTTCTTTCCCTCAAAAGGTAGGTATAACAAATATATTCACACACAAATGTGCCCAGATAAATAGATAAAAAATTAATTTACTGGCAATGTAATTTTTGAGATTCCTAGGGACTGAATATTGTTTTTCTAATTCTGGTTGTATATACAAAAGTGGAGTCAAAATGTACCAGTCCAAGTTGTACAGCTCTGGTCAGAATACAGTCTGGTATAGTTGCCTTTCATAATGAAAAAGCCATTTATAACCATGCCCATTCTCATCTGCTGTGCATTATGGTAGTTCCAGATATTCTCATCGTAGAGTTTATCACAATAGACAACCATAGAAACTAAGCTTTTAACAAGATTCAGTGGAGGGTTAGACTGTTAATAGAATAGTAATACCAAATTGTAATAATATATTAGATTTATTAACTTTTAAAAAAATTCAGGACTTAATCACTAATGTGAATTTTAGAAATAGACTATGACAGATTTAATTTTCCTCTAAAGCATTTATTGAACACTAGCATTAGAGATGAACTATTGAGACCTGTGGCCTCATCCACCAGTTTCTATCTTCTTAAAGCAGTGGATCAGCAGAATTGTCTTGTATGTGCCAAGCCCTCATTCAACCTTCCCAACTGGAATAACAAGGAGCTATTTACAGTCAAATAACATCGAACTTCCCGTGATATTATCCATTGTTCATCGAGGATTCAAACATGTTAGAAGTCACTTTTCCCTTGTCAGTTGGACTGAGAGGTGTATGAGCACTAAAAGTATCATACTCCCATTATTATTACCAATAGTGACAAATTGTCAGGATAATCCAGGTTTCTCTGTAAGGATTGTTTATTTCATAAGTCAATTTTTTTTAAAAAATCTTGCCTTAAATTTTGTCCGCACCTAATATTAGCCCAAATATAGACAATGTTTTTTTCAAGCAACTGTAAATAAGGTAGGTTGCAGCTACTGTTCTTTTTTTTGGGGGTTGGTTGTTTTTTCTGTTTCTGTTTTTGTTTTTTTTTGTATGTTTGTTTGTTTGTTTGGCAGGTTTTGTTTGTTTGTTTGTTTTGTTGTTTTTGTTTTTTGTTTAGTTTGGTTGGTTGTTTGTTTGTTTGTGGGGGAAGTTGTTTTTCTTTTTTTCCTAATAGGTTATATTCTATGTACACAGTTCAAAACTAGCTTCAGATTTTGAACTAGGCTGAGACTCTGATATGTTTCTCTGCAGACTGAGGCTATGCCCTTTTTCATGTTTTGTTTATTTGTCATTGGGAAAAGGCTCCATAAACCTAGTGGACCTTACCAAAAGAAGGTATTTCCCTCAAGTCTCGAGTTAAAAGATGAAGTTCATTGCAGTTTGGTTTTGCACAACATGTGCTGTTTCTAACACTATTGTATAATGATAGCTCTGACAAAGTTACAGAATTCTTTACAATGTAAGCACACAGAGGAAAGAGAAAGAACTGAATTCAGTGTTTTTCTTTTTCAGGGGCTGAAAGGAGCAAAAAGTCCAAGTCAGGGTTTTAGAACATACTACAATAGATATATGGAGATATATAGAGATATATAGAGGGTTTTTTTTTTCCTAATTTTTTTTTGGGGGGGGAGATATTTCACACCTAGATAGTGCAATATTCATAAAAGCATCACTGGCTGGTGAGGGAGATGTGGTTCTATCATTTTTAGTGTCAGAAGTCAGAGAAAATTTCAAATTATTTCAGCATGAAAGCAGTCATATTCTTTTCATGAATGTGTACCAATTTTGGACAGCCTTTCTCAAACTTCTCATGCAGGGCCCCAATCTTTTTTTCCTTTTTCATTTCTATAGATACATATATTACAGTATAAATGCCAGTCTGCCTATCTGTCTGTCTATCTATCTGGGAGCAATCTTTGGCTTGCTCTAAAATTCTTCATTTCATCCCACCACTCCTTCCTTCACTTCAAATTGTCCATTTCTTTCCATTCTGAAATGTTTTTCAACCTGCCATTTATGTTTAAGAAGACAGAACCCATGAATTCAGAGGAAAAGTTGCACTCCTCCCCTGGCAATCAAACATGAAATAAGTTTCAAACAGGGAAGAAGGAGGCAAACAAGAAAGCAGTCAGAGAAAAAAACAAATTTAGCTGAGGCTTCTCTCCTTCACCTTCAGGATGTACTCTGCTGCTGGCCTAGCTGTCCTGCTGCTGGTTGAGGATATTGATAGAGAAAGTTGCACTCTCTGGGTCCTTGCAACCTGTGTGGTGTTGAAAAAATACGCACAACCTGCACTACTGAGATGAGAACATGAGTTCCCAAAACTTCAGGAAGAGATAAATTATTCAAGGCTGAAGAAGGACCAAAGGCAGCCTTGAAAACAAACAGGGCAGTTTATCTCCAGTGATAAATGTATAGAAAACTTTACCTGAAAATTACTGGTTTTCTTTTTTCTTTTTCTTTTTTTTTTTCCTTTTTCTTTTCCTTTTTTTCCTTTTTCTTTATGTTGTTGCACAATTGCTATTGTAGTAAATCCAGCCCAAATCATCAGGGCGGGATTTCACTTTATATATCAGGAGAAATTGTAGTTAATACACAGATTTGTAACATGCATGTTCTAATTTCTGAGACTTCAGAACAAACACTAATATATGTGATCTTGTGTATTTTATAGACATAAATAAATAAGCATACTCAGTTCTGAGTCTTGGTTTTTTTGATGAATGATGATAGAATTTTCATTGTCAAATTTGGAGACATATTCTTTTAAAAACTCTATGATACTGAAGTACTTGTCTAGATTTAGAAATTACAATATGTGAGGAAGAGAGAGAGAGAACAATTCACATTTACAAATTAATGGTTTTGAAAGATCCTGCCTAGAAGCAGTAGGTACATTTTCCTGATGTTTCTACACCTTTTCGTATCACAGCATGTTGTTACTAGCTTCAACCTTTTGGGTTCATTGTCATTTGTTTGAGTTTAGTTCAATTATGTCTAACATAATGGCATCTCATCCACTTTGTTGGATATATTCCCTAATGTGCTATAAGATTTAGTCCTTTGTTCATTATTGCTCGTTATATATTTGATTTCAGTATGTGACTTATTTGTCACCATTATCTGTGCAGTTACAAATATACTGTTCAGTACCCCCAGATTTCTCTGTTACTGAGTTAACTTTATGGAAACAATTTATTCAGTTTACACAGCTGGATCTGGCAAAATCATCTATACACTGCTACTGGGAATTTGAATTAGGTTGCTTAGTCTTTGAATATTACTTCTTTTTATTCAAAATAATAAATGAAGATGTCACTTCTATTTTGATGATTGAGCATACGCTTAATCGGTTTCTTACAGCAGCATTTTTTAATTTCTTATGCAGTAGTGCAGCTCTTATTCATCTTACAGATGTAATAGTATCAGTTTTTACAGGCTGGGCAGGGTCAAAGGGGACATATTTTACATTTCCTCCTAAAAGTAGCATTAAGGAATTCTCTTAGATATAAATTTAAAAAGAAATACTATGGGGACTCAAAACAGAGCTTTCTGTAATACCAGAAGTAATCAAGTGTCTATGACAACAACCCAGAACTAGATTTTTATCTTCATTAACAGGGTGATTGTTCAGTTCCAGTGAGAGCCACAGAGCAGTCTGTAGCACTCAGGTAAATATGTTACCACTGTGCTACCCACTGTGCTCCATTCTGACTGCATCTTCATTGTACCTACTGCAGACATTTTGTATATCAAGCTCTTTTATAATAAAACTATAACATTGAACTTCTTTTTGTAATGATGAAAAAGTTATGTTATGCCAGTGGTTTAACTGTCAGTGTTTTACCACTTTGAAACTGGGAAGTATCTGTGTCAAAGGCAGGTAAATAAAAGAAAAAATTTGAAGCAGCATTTACAGTCATGAATTAAGATATTCCAAATATTACTAAAAAGACTTCCCTCTTAATCTTACATCTGCAAAGCATGCACTAGGAGATAATTCTATTAATGTGTTAAAACTAAATATTTTTTATTTTATGTTAACATATTGATTTTGAATAAGACGTGTACATCCGAATTCCTATGCTGTTACACTGAGTTCAAACCTATTCTCCCAAGATTAGAAGGTCTGTCAAATGTACAGGAAATAGCCTACCCAGTGGAAGCACTGTGTCCTACACAGGTGAAATTTTCTTGCTCTGAAGAAGGTCCACCTATGTCTGTAACTCACAGGAAAGTAAATCCCAAAAGTTTAGGTTGTTTGTTCTGAAACCAAACATGTTGAAAGTATGTAAGAAAACACTGAAGACAGCATAAAAGCAATCTGATGATTAAAAATTTTTTTAAGAAAATTAATTAGATTGTCATTAAACTTTGTGTGAATTAAACAGTCTATCTTCCCATGCCTTTGGAAAGCAAATAAAAACATAAGACTATAATAAACTCTTAATATGGAGTTTTAATTTATTGGATTGAAATGCCTACTCTTCATCTGGCTCAGATTTACAGTGAAAAATGATCCAGAGTGATTGTGGAATGACAGAGTAAGATCCAGTGACACTAGGAATTGGAAACAGTTGCTTCATTCATTAAAAAAATACATAGTTACTCCATAAATTCCAGAGCTGCAAGTAGTAAATTTGGATTAAATATATGCTGCTTTGCAAGATATTTTTAGCAATCCACCCTGTTTCCAGTATACCTGTTTTCAAGTGCAGTTATCTATGTCTTACTTGTCTTCAATGAGATGTATGAACATTTACATTGATTTTCTACATTTGTGAATTTCATTTTGTTTCTTATTAGCTACATCAAATTAAATGAAATCTTATGACTAGTGTCCCATGAAGACTAAGAAGTAGTGTAACAACAGAGACTGAAATTCAAGTCATTATTTAATTGACAAGATACTCAATGTTTAGACATGGTGATTAATTCATTTGACATTTACGAAGATGAAAATGGTAATTCTATAATAAAGTAATTAGAGAGAGCCATATTGCCTTGAATGGAACAAGACTTGATCTATAAATCTCAAGTTTATTCTAAATGGAATCCTCTCAAATTCCTAATATTTTATAATTTCACATGAAAACAATGGTTTTTGCCCAACAGGTGACCTTTTGCACATGAAAATAATACTCCAATAGCACTTCAGCATTTCTGTTCAAGCAGATATGAATTATTTAACAAGTTTCCATACATAGGAATGTTGATCTGCAAAATAAATTATAAAAAGAAGGTAATAAGTCTTAGCAAAGAAGGTAATAAGTCTTAGCATTATGTATTCAAAAGTTAATTTTTTTACTTGCCACAAAGCTTGGTCAGATAAAACCTATCAAATTATTTTTTGAAGTCCCTATCTTTGATCGCAAGCTTTATTCTTTTACATTCATGTCATTCTCATAGTGAGTACTTTGACTGAATGCTCAAGATGTACCTTAGGTTTTAGAGTGTTCCAGGGCACAGATATTTTATATTTTTTATTTGTCTACTTATGTAGAATATTGAATGTTAAAAACATTTTTTGACATCCTCAGTTAGAAATATGCTCATAACTTTTTTTAAAACCCATGGAATTCTGGAAATCTAGGGAAGGAAAATAACATCCAGTAGCAACTTTGAACCTTCCAAACGTGTGGTTAATTCTACGGAATTATCTACCAGAATATCATCTCTAAAATACTTGAGTATCATCTAAACCTTAATTATCTAGTACTAGAACATTTTCCTAGAATATATTCCTTTTTTCTGTCATGCAAATTGTCAAACACATGGAAAGGAAAACAGTGTAATTTATATTTTAAACATATATTTGTGTCATCACAGATAAGAATATGGTGCAAGGCCAGTGTTTCATCTAGTAATTTCTTGCTGGTCTACACATTTCTCATGATAATGGACATGCAAGTAATGGGCTACTGAATTCAGAAATTCAGTCAGACCATCAGTTAAAAAATTCCTTCATAATGTACCTACCCCAAAAGCTGAACATGGAAATTAATGTCTTCAGTGGTCTGTTAAGCTTCTGTACTGCCTACAGCCTGGTTAGATTTCTATAGACAAAGCAGAAGTAAAGCAGAAGCAGGGGTTTTGTCATTAATATGTGTTCTAGGAAAGACTAGCCTTCTGTAAGTGTTCATAGACTTAGAAGATTTCATCCTCAAAAGGAAAAAATGTAATTGGATTTAAGTCAACCATAAAAAGAAGATAAAACAAAAAACTTAAGTGATCACACATTTGTAAGAACTGAGGCATAGCTGAGCCTGACCAAGATCTCAAACACTCTGTCTTCAAACTGTCAGATGTGAAAACAAATCAGAAAAAAAATGTCTAATGGTTTTAAACCTATATCTTGATTCAAAAACCCTTGATTTCTGATAAACTTCAGACCCTGAGTTTGTAATGAAGTATAATATCAACAACATGAAAATTCTCATTTTAAGATGAAAATAATTGTAGAAGACATGATATTAGCTTACAGCTATAAGGTAATTTTATAGTCAAAATGAACATGAACATTTCATCTCACCCTTTGGATTTTATTTTTTTATTATAGCATAGCCTAAGGGCTCCAGCATGTAGTACTTTATTCTCTGATAAATTCAACAATACTTAGCCATTGATACTCTTCTTAGTTTACAACGTGATTGTGACTTTTAAATCACAGCGGACAAATTTTAGAGTAGTTCAGAAAAGGGCTGGAATGCTTCCTGGGGAAGCTCAGGTTGTAAAAGAACCTCTCTCACCTTCTCCATCTCAAATTGTCCTTCCCAAATCTTTTCTAATCTTTCTATTTGCCATCCTCCTTATGCAAAACTCCTCAAAGTGCCTGGTACTTGCAAGAAACTGCTTAGAAAGTAGTAAGAAACTTTTTTTGTAGCTTCACTTATTTGCATATCTTTGCAAGGATACCAATAATCTCCTTCTTAATGAATTTCTTTGTTTAACAGTCATCAAGCATTGAGATAAAACATGCTTAGTAAATTAGACAATCATTACTTTGTTGATTAAATAAACATTGGATACGGAGAGACAAATTATAAATATAACTAATTCCAGCCTGACCAAGAAAAACTTTTAGATGCAAATCCCAGTTAGGTAGAAACAGTAGTCTGTGAAAGAGCTGTCAATGGACCACGGTTCACAAATTAGTCAGAGGTCCCAAGTCTTCACGCAGGTATAGTGATCTCTAATATCCCCTTTGCAAAGATAAGTACTGCAAATCCACACTTATTTCATGTTTGGCAGTAGGACCAGCTGATTAGCAAATCCATTTATCTACTCTGTGCTGAACAACTGAAGAGAAAGGCTGTCCTTGTGTTCTGCTATAGCCTAGAGGCATAGAACGCATCTTCCCTGTAGCTACAGAAGTAGCTACACTCAAATTGCTGAGCATTGATTCTGCATTCATTGTATCTCCTTTTTGTACAAGACAAAACTCACGGCAATAAAAATATCATTAAATTACATCTGTTTTCTTCTTTCCCACTAACTCTTCCTATTTTCATAGAATCGTAGAATGGTTTGGGTTGGAAGGGACCTTTAAAGGTCATCTAGTCCAACCCTTCTGCAATGAGCAGGGACATCATGCAACTGTTGTTCACAGTTGGACTCAAACATCTTTAACATCTTTTCCAACCTAAATGATTCTATGTTTCTATCTTTAACTAGATCAGGTTTCTCAGAGTGCTGTCCAACCTGACCTTCAATGTTCCCAGGGATGGGGCATTGTATTGGGTCTGAGCGGGAGTTAATTTTCCCCAGAGAAGCCCTCACAGTGCTGTGCTTTGCATTGAGACCTGGAAAGGTGCTGGTAAGAAACCCATGTTGTGGCCACTGGTAAGCAGGGCTCACACAGCACCAAGGCTGCTTTTCCAACATTCCCCCTGCAGTGGGATGGGGTGGAAAAGATCTTGGGAGGGGACACAACTGAGGCAGCTGACCCAAAATGACCAAAGGGCTATTCCATACCATATGATGTCAAATGAACAATAAAAGCTAGAAAAAAGGTGGCGGGGGGGAGGGGGGAGGGGGGAGGGACGGGACACACAACACATACACTTGTTCTCCAGAGCAACT
>JAAGNO010030513.1:18710-34966 GCA_033439905.1 Ceryle rudis
ACAACACATACACTTGTTCTCCAGAGCAACTGCTACACGTTTGGAGCTCTGCTTCCCATTAAAGGGGTCAGACATCACCTGCTTATGGGAAGTGGAGAATAAAACTTTGGGTTTTTTGCTTCTGCATGCAGCCTTGCTTTGCTTTTCATTAATTTGTCTTTGTCTTAACCCACGAGTTTCATCTTATTTTTATCCCCCTGGTTCAGCTGAGAGGAGGCAGGGGAAGTGATAGAGTGGATTGGTGGGCCCCTAGTGTCCAGCCAAGGTCAAACCACCATGGGCATCTACCAATTCTCTGAGAAAACTGTTCCAGTGTTTCACCACCCTCACTGTAAAAAATTTCTTCCTTATATCTTGTCTAAATCTACACTCTTTTACTTTAAAATCATTACTGCTTATCCTATCACTATAGGCCCTATTAAATAAAAGTCCGTCCCCATCTTTCTTATAAACCCTCTTTAAGTATTGAAAGGCTGCTTTTCTGAGTATGAGGGACAGCTGTGAAAGATTAGTGGTAGAAGACTCAAAACAGTAATGTTACTCAGTTATAAAAAGATGCTGAATTGAGCTAATTTGCTTTAGCTCATATATCTCCCAATTCATAGTAACAGTTTGTAATTGAGTAGAAATCATATTAGATTCAATATTAGAAGCTATAAAATAAAATACCTCCACAATAAAGATAAGCCCAGAGGTTGGAGTGCTTTATAAATGTCCATACGTAAAGTCCATGTGTGATCTCGGATCAAGCAGCACCTTGTATGTGTAGATATTAGTGGGTATCATATGTTAAGCCTTATTGAGGTAAATGCACCTTTTTTTTTAGGTTCTAAACTACACCTCATTTTCAAATGGACTTTTACCTGATCCTTGTAGCAAAGATTCAGTTGTACTGGGTTCCCTTCCACTGCCCTGCTACTAAATGGGATTCCACTTTCAGTAAAATCAGTAAATGAATTCATATTATAAAAATGGTATTTACTTTTGTTGATCACCACTAGAAGAAGCTATGAAATCCTGAAAAATGTCATTTGCTCTTTATATTTATCTACTTTTCTGCAATTCACAAATAATGCTATAATCATATCCAAGCGACTATATGAAGAACACTGCAAAGGTTCCAAGTTCAAACACTTAAAAATTAGTGAAACGATGGATGATGTTACAAATGCAATCTCAGTTCAGCAGGAATGCACATAAGTGTGACAGGAGCATGTGGCAACTTGAGTATTTGTCTGCAGTTTTCACGAAAGTGAGCACCCCTAAAGAACCAAAAATCTTTGAGCCACAAGAGCCATGTTTTTTTAGAAGTGAAATAAAATCAGGGAACATTTTTTAAAATGAAGCAAAATTGGCAACAGAAAAGTGAAGCTATAAACAGATTATCCCCATCCACTGTGTCCTTGGAAGGCTCAACCTTCCCTTCAGCTTTGCCATTAGTTCAGCAATCTTTCATCAGGTTTCAAGAAACTCTGTATGTCGTCCTCTCTGTATCCCTAGGAAAAATATCTTTCTTTTCATTGCCTCTGATCTTTGACTGTGTCTGTTCCCAGATCTCAGAAGAGAGGGAAAGAGAGACTGACATAGGGAACTACAAAATGACAAGCAAAGCTGATGCCATCTGTCACTATCTGCTTTAAGGACACATTCACACTGGCTTTACATATTTAGCTTAGCGTTGCCAGGTCCCTGGGAAGTAGTCACCTGGTCTACTAGATTTAGAGTATACAAGTAAAGTCATTAAAAAGAGATCAAAGTAATTCTGAATATCTATAGAAAATAATTCTGTGAGCAAAAGTAAGATGTGTTTATAAAGTGAGCAGAGACCTCTGTTGATTCAGTACTCCTCTCTGCAATTCTGAGAAGGGAGATTTCTATAGTTATATAAACTTATAAAATGTTGGGGTTTTTTTCTGAATAGTTTGTTGGTATAATTATATGACACAACTACAGTTATTCCCAGTGACACAGTAAAACTTTAATTCTATATTCCATGTTCCTAGCTCCATGTCCATGTCATCATTACACTTTGTAAGTATGGCTAGAGAAGAAGAGAGGTGGAGCAATAATTAAGAAGACCATAGCATGCTGGTTTATGTAGGAAAAAAGATTTGGGGAAGAAAGATTAAGGAGAAAAAAAGACTGAAGAAAGCAAATAGAATTTAGGAAAACAGTGACTATTATGTTAGTGAAGAAATACTATGTTATTGTTTCAGTGCTGGTGAGAGAAGATGCATATTTATTGAGGCTGTTGGTATGAAGACAGACAGGAAATCTTGGAGTTCTGTGCCAATGCTGCTTTGACTCTCTCAAATAGCAAACAAGAGCTAGGTTTTGGCATTATAGTAGCAGAGACCTTAGGGTGATTGCACAACTGATGTACTACCAGTCTGCAGGTGTGACACAGCTGATGCCACACAAGAATTCACTGCTGACTCTAGACCAATAGGGGATCCTCTCCTATGCCCACTGTCAATTGCTGGTATGGCAATGCAATCATGACAGTTTGTATCTTGAAATTAGCAACTCACAGCTGATCATCACCATCATCTGTGAGTATGTGGTCTCACCAGTGGGATGTAATGATGCACACCCAGAGCTACCATGATAAATAAATATGAACTTGGGGGCATTACACCCCATCCATCAGAGAGCTTGTGTCTGGTAGCAGCAAGAGCAATTAAAAGCCTTGAAATTATATAGACATCCAGCATCACAACATTAGCAATTGCATCTTCTCACCACACACTTCTCACTGGCTCCCTAGCCATCTCCAGAGTGTCACAACCTGCCATCATTGCAAAAGCAATACAGACATTGAGAGACAGGAGATAGTGGCTACACATGGATGGTTTGTGCATAAATCAAAATGGGTTGATCCTGAGGGCACCCTATTTTTCAAATAGAGCATTTATCCCAATGTGGTCTATGACCATCTCATTGTGCATGATGGCACACTGCAGTCTAAAGTAAGAACCATCTTTGGGAGCTGCCTGGCAGAGTAGCACTGATACTGTCCCTGACTTTTTTCTGTATCCAGTATCATTATTACTGTCTTTTATGCTCTATTGCATAATCCTTATGTCACCAGGGTGATTCCATCCATTCTCTTTCATGCACAGCGATACAGCTGTACATAGATAGGTCAGTTTTAAAGAGAAGTCCTTCCTACTGAACTGTTATTACAACTTGCAATCAAAATCTTTTGAGTCATAGTTAAAATGCAAGGTATTCCAAATTAATCTAAAGCTTTTAAGGTTCAAAGAACCCTAATCAATAGCCTGTTTGTCAGTAAGAATGTTGTACCCTTTTCCCACAAAGTATTATCAGCAATACTGTTCTCTGGACAGAACATATGTCTTTTTAACTGCCTTTTCCCAGTTAAAAGACTGTATTTCACCTTGTGACACTATAGTAAAATAGACCTTGAATTACCTGGTTTTCCAGCCATAGTACCAGACTCTCTTCCAGAATGCAAAATAAATTCAGCTGACCTTAAATCTGGTGTCAATAAGATCCTAGTCCATTATGGTCAAAATCCAATTAACAATTCCTATAGCCCAGAAGTACTCTTGTGCTGAGCCAATGGTTTTAAACTGCATCTCCACTGAACTCATTGTCTCTCCTTCCTGCAAGATATCTTCATCCACAGGTCAGACAAATATACAAAAGCTAATGCAGCTCAGTTAGATTTACAGTTTAGATATATTTGCTCTACCACTCTCCATCATTTTTGAAACATCATGGAGAACAAGTGAGGTGCCTGAGGACAGAAGGAATGCCAACGTCACTCTAGTCTTCAAAAAAGGCAAGAAGGAAGACCCTGGTAATTACAGATCAGTCAGCCTTACCTCCATCCCTGTAAAGGTAATGGAGCATCTCATTCTGGAGATCATGTCTAAGCAAATAGAAGAAAAGAAGGTTAAGAACTGTAGCCAACATGGATTCACTAAAGAGAGGTCACTTCTGACTAATCTGATAGCCTTCTACAGTGGTGTGACTGAAAGGGTAGATGTAGGGAGAGCAGTGGATGTTGTCTACCTTGATTTCAGCGAGGCTTTTGATACTGTCTGCCATAACATCCCTGGGGGTATGTTCAGGAAGTGTGAATTAGAAGAGCAGTGAGACAGGTTGGGAACTGGCTGAACAACAGAACTCAGATGGTTGTGATCAGTGGTGCAAAGTCCAGCTGTGAGCAGTGGTGCAGAGTCCAGCTGGCAACCTGTGAGTAGTGGTGTTCCCCAGGGGTCAGTTCTGGGTCCAGTCTTATTCAACATCTTCATCAATGACCTAGATGAAGGGATGGAGTGCACCCTCCTCAAGTTTGCTGACGATACTAAACTGGGAGGAGTGGCTGATACACCAGAAGGGTGTGCTGCCACCCAGCAAGATCTAGACAGACTGGAGAGCTGGGCAAAGGCAAACGCAATGAAGTTTAACAAGGATAAGTATAGAGTCCAACAGCTGGGGAGGAACAACTTCATGTACCGGTACAGGTTAAAGGTAGACCCGCTGGAAAGCAGCCCCATGGAGAGGGACCTTGGAGTACTGGTAGACAATAAGTTATCCATGGAACAGCAAAGTGCCCTTGTGGCCAGGAAGGCCAATGGTATCCTAAGGTACATAAAGAAGAGTGTGGCCAGTAAGTCAAGGGAGGTTCTCCCCGCTCTACTCTGCACTAGTGAGACCACATTTGGAGTACTGAGTCCAGTTGTGGGCTCCCCAGTTCAAGACGGACAGGGAAATACTAGAAAGAGTCCAACAAAGAGCTACAAAGATGATGAAGGGACTGGAACATCTCTATTATGAGGAAAAGCTGAAAGACCTGGGGCTGATTAGCCTGGAGAAGAGAAGATTGAGAGGGGATCTTATTAATGTTTACAAATATCAGAAGGGTGGGTGTCAAGTAGCAGGGTCCAGTCTCTTTTCAGTGGTGCCCTGTGATAGGATGAGAAGTAATGGTAGCAAGGGGAAACACAAGAAGTTCCATGTCAACATGAGGAAAAAATTCACTGTGAGAATGACAGGGCACTGGAACAGGCTGCCCAGAGAGGTCATGGAGTCTCCTTCTCTAGTTAGAGACTTCCAAGACCTGCCTGGATCTGTTCCTGTGTGGCATGCCCTAGGTGATCTTGCATTGGCAAGGGGGTTGGACTCGATAAACTCCAGAGGTCCCTTCCAACCCCTACAATGCTATGATTCTATG
The DNA here is from genome assembly GCA_033439905.1 of Ceryle rudis. Lineage (NCBI taxonomy): Eukaryota > Metazoa > Chordata > Aves > Coraciiformes > Cerylidae > Ceryle > Ceryle rudis. Next base: position 23,917 of record JAAGNO010030513.1, read on the forward strand.
ATTCTATTTTTCTAACCGTCATAAAAATTTAAACATTGCAAGACCCTGTCAGTATGATCATTAACCCATGGGTTTGCTATCAAAAGAGAAACATAATTAGAGAAAATTGTCAGTTATAAGAAATGTTAGTATTCTAGTAAAGCTGTCTTTCAGATCTAATGTTCCTGTGAACATGTGTTGCAGAAAGCACAGCCTTTAGCCTGCACTGATACTCATAATGGAGGTTTCCAAATCCTCTGCTTGCACAATTATCTTAATAAACAGCCTTGTGTTCTCAAGAGATACTGACTTTCAAGCATACCAATCATTGAGGATGTGGTCAGGAAGTGTTTTGGATGTAAATGACATAGAAATCTATAGCTAATGTCAGTATATCACAAAGCTAGATTAGGGCAGCATCATGAGACTAGAGAGGGAAGGTTGCATGTCATATATGCACATACACTTCTCACATTTTTTCTGAAGTCTGTTCCATCACACAGATTTCTCCACTGAAATGTTCTTCTCTCAAGGTGTGAAGCAGTCTGGAGTGAAAATGGAGACATGAGACAGCTTTTTGCCTCTATCTTTTGCTTGCTTTCTGGATGCAGTGACAGATTATTTAGCTCTTTCTTGATAGATCTGTCAATGAAAATGATAGAAGAAAAATGTGATGGAATTTCCAAGGGTAAGCTCAGACTTATTGCAGAACTGAGCAAACAAGTAAGAACTACACCCTTATTGCTCACAGCATGATGATCCTGATTTGAATAACCAAAGAGTTGTTGGGGACATGTTACTACAAAGCAGGACCTACTATAGTATTGTTTAATTTCTGTCACTACAATAATCTATGCCATTTTTGTTCCATAGTCTACCAAGCTTCTCACTGATCACAATTCCACAAGCATCTCAGGAAATTCATTTAGAGAGCTACAGTAATCTAAACATAATATGATCAAATTATTCCTTTCCCATTTTCAGAAGTCATTTTTGTATTACAAAACTTTTCTACTCTATCTTCTTACTCTAACCCCTCTAGATCTGTCTCTTTTGTGAATATAGTGTGTTAGACTAGGCTGTAGTCCAACTGAGACCTTATACGTATTAGAAGAGGAGAAAATAGGAGCCATTTCACAATAAAAAGGTTAGGCTAGCAGTTCTGTGGAGCTGCAGCATTTTATAAAGAAAATTCTAAACAACTAGTGAACACCTTGTAGCTATCGATCAAACATGCAGTAACTGCAGGCTCTGCACACTCTTCCAGAGGCACGGGATTTATGAAAGCAATCAGTCTTCATTCTTTCAGGATCTAGTAGTACCTATGATGTTATAGAAATATAATTAGAGCTTCTCCAGTTAACAACAGAGTTAATTTGATCCGAAGATCTGGCAGTCATTACCATCTTCATCTGTCCCATCTTTTAACTACACTGAGATTACACATTTGAGAAGATTGAAACCACAAGTTTGCAAAACAGTTTCAAAGGCATTAAGTCAGAAATTAACAGAATGATACATTAACAACATGTATCAGTAGATCAATAAAAAGATCTCAGCCCTCACATACTGTAAGAAGATTCATTGGAATCTAGTGTCTGTTTCTAGAAATGACAGACAAAAAGATGCATATTTTGTGATTTTTTGATGCAGTATACCAATGGGACATAGAAAATATAGAAAGCATTTCAGACCTCTGTGATAACTGATTTGGATAGATTCACAGACCATTTGCTGATCTGATTCTCAGCTGTCAGCTTCCCTTGCAACTTTCAGCCTCCACTTTGGCTGCTGGTACCTTGTAATCGTGTTCGGGATTATGGCATTCAATGACAAATAAAAAACTACCTGTCTATATATGCAAGGGAGAGAGCACTAAAAAAAAGTAGAAAACAACTCCACCAGAGTGGTCTTAAACAATTTATATTAATTTCTTACAAACTGAATTATTTTCTTTTTTTTTTTTTCATCTGAGAACAGGGGTCTAATGCAAAAGTGGTCAATTGTTCTCATCTACCCAACTTTTGTATTCACATAAAAGCAGTGACAGTATCCCTAACAAAATAATTTTGTAGAGAGGTGGGGAAGATCACATTTCATTGCCATGTTACATGGAACTATCACTTGCAATTAATATTCTAGTAGTGTTGCTATAGAACACAACTCAACATTGGAAAGCAGGTTCCATCTGACTGGACGCTACTACAAAGCTTACAATAATAATTCTTTAGCTGGATGATTGCTCCCCTGAGCATATGAAAACTTCCCATGTAAACATCTAATTAACAGTCTTAAATTTACAAGAAAATCATTTAAATGAAATTAAAGTTTCTGCTGTTCATTTTATTTATAATGCTGAAGTTAATGTTAACACCTCAAGCATAGCATACTTCGGCTGTTTTGAGCTGTGTCTTCATCTCATGTAAATCCAAATAGATCTGTGTATTTGAATGGAATTATGTCATTTCACACTGGCTGTCCCTGTGAAAACCTGGTATGTTTGGATTTCACCTCTTGCATACAAAGTCTGCCCTTCAATAGTAATATTGCTTCTCTAGCTAACAAGTGAAACATGAAAATATCTTAAAGTAACTAAGTTTTCCTATGTATTTTTCTTTTCCTGAGGGAGTTATGAAGTCCTACAAGGACTTTATTATTTCTAGAGCTTCTGAGGAAAATAGAATAAGTTAGTAATTCATTGCAGGCACTTAGGAACATAGAAAAAATTATTGAGATGAAAGTATTTTCCTTGAAAAGCGGGAACCTTTTCCAAGTAGCAGAATATTACTGACATTGAAATAGTGTGTAAAAAGAGGAAATAAATTTAATTATTAAAATTCTTTAAAAATTAAAATATATTTTAATTTTAAATGGATGGAGAGTACAATACAGAATGTGAGAAATATAAAAGAATCTTTCCATAATTTTAGAGTAATTTCAGCATATTTAGAGATAGATTATTCTAAACCCAACATATTTTATAAAAGACCATTTGGACTACAGTCCAGAGAAGCAAACACCTTAAATGGCCTTTTTTGCCCTGTGGGACACTTACCCTGATATATCTTCTGAGGAATTCTTCCAGTTTTTCTTATTTACACAAGACTAAATACATTTTGGGGCAAAATATTTGGGTAGAATGCTATGGTGCCAATCAGCAAAGTCATGGTAGATTTTCAAAATGTACCGATATCCCTTATTTGAGTGTACCAGTGAAAAAGAATAATTTAAATATTCTTGTTTTGGTTTGGTTTAATTTCTGTACAGAATAGATTACCTATTTGAACCTCTATTCTGTTGATAATTTGGCTCTGATTCAGTTTAATAACTTAACAGTTGTTTAAATTTTAGGACCTTTATATAATCATTGACTTTAATGTTATTAACAAAGTCTTTAAAGCAAACTATATGTCTAAGTACTAGTCTGAATTAAGTCATTAATACAAAGCACCACTAAAACCAATCACAGCCAACCTACCCGTACAAAGGAAAAGGCAGTCCAAGAGACTCTTTATTCTGACTTATCAGAAGTTACGAAACTTTACTGCTTAGTCACACCTCAGAAATGATACTTTATATTCCCTGTGCTTAGAACAGAAGGCACAATTGTTATCAAAAATGGATTTCTAGTGTCAATCACTTGAAGTTACATTTACATACATGGACACCATTTGCACCATGAACAAATACTACTGTGCAGCAAAGAGTAATGACAAAATGAGAGGCCCTTTGTGTGGGTCCTTTGAAAAAACCTGCCCTAAACCAGTTTGCATACATTAACTTAAATAGTGCTTGAGGTAGTTTGCAGTACATTAATGATAAATCTTAGCATATTCTAATGACTTAAGATATTACACACAGAAATTACACCATTATAAATGTTTAAAAAAAATGTGAAGTAATGTAAATACAAATAATTTTGTGGTTTGCCATGGGACTAAGACAAACAGTCTTGTTTCTAATTAGGTCAATAATATTTAAATAAAAAGACTACATATAGGGTCATAATATAAAAAATGTGTATAAAGTATATGGCTTTCTGCTTACTTAAGTGTTGGCTTGTACATCTATTATGAAAAAGCAAGAGAAAGCAAGGGGAAATGAGAAAGTCCACAGCCACTCAAGGAGAAATAAAGGTTTCAACTATTTACAAATACTTGGCCTGATTCCTTGTAATCTACATTAAAAGATACTGACAGTCCCATACCCAAGCTAATGTGAAATGACAGATTGCTCAGATCAGAACACTGTGAGGGGCCACGGGCTAAATAAGTCAGGGCAGCTTCTGTCCATTTGCATCTTTGAAGTTCTTATTTCCAACATGTACACAAACCATTATCATACTCCTGGTTTTAGACCCAAGTGAGGGAAAAACTTCTAAAGACTTCAATAACTTCGACTTTTAACCAGTTCCCAAGTGCTGAAGTTTGCAAAGCTTTTAACGAACTGTAATGCTTTCCTGATTGCTGTGATATTTGTGCTAAAGTCCTATTAAAATAGACTTCAGTACGAAAGATAAAATCAAAAAGCAATGAACAAAAAACCTCAAAAAACCAACAAAAAAGCCCCAAACAAACAAACAAAAACCCAAAACACAACAAAAAATCCAAACAAAGCAAACAAACAAACAAACAAAACAACCAAAACCCAGAGGAAGGTAGAAGTATGTATAGCCTGACCAAACTAGTCATTGCTAATTCTTCCTCCACACCAAAAATGGCCAATTATGTATTGACTTCTATTTTTTCTTACTCTGTAATTGTTATTTAACAAATATAAAGTTCCAAATGCAAGCTGTCCACCATTCATTTCTATTAATATCCAGACACTGTGTCACTGTTACAAGTCCTCAGTAAAATCCTGCAGGTTGTGTAGCAATCATAACTTTTGCTGCCTCAACTGCTCAACTCCTTCAGCATCCAGACTCCAATGTCCATTGCAGAATTTTTAAACAATTTCTAGTCACAGCATCAAGACATCTGTTTGTAAGAACCTCCTATGAATGATGATACAGAATGAAAAGTTTCCCTTCTCATTATCTTTATCTTAATGGAAGTCTCTGCTTACTGATTTTGTAAGGGATACAAAGAACTAATGCACATCCTGGCCCTGGCGGGTCAAGGTAAAACTGTCGCTGGCGGTAAAGAGAGATGAGAATTTCCATCACATAAACCAGTGTGTCCTCTACTGCTTGTAAATAATATCTGAGAACTTCTATGGTGGGTGGTAACATGTATTCATGACTTAATATTTTGTCTGCAAGACAGTGGAGCAGTAAAAGTATCCATAGTACTATTACATTTCATTTTTCCATAAGGATTAATCAAACAGAAAATAATCACAACTATATGTCAGGCAAAATAGACCTCCCTTTTTCATACCAAGATAATGATGACTGTATTTCCTACTTCTCTATCCTTCCCCTCAAAATAAGGCCAAAGATTACAGTCACTCTCACAAGTTTTCTGTGCATAAAACATCAGGAAGAAAAAAACTACCTACTTTTTATTCAAAATACAATAAAATAAAGGAAACTTGTTTAAAATCCTGCCATACTAAACAGATGAGCAATCTTAAATATGATATTCTACTCAGTCGTCTTCTTTAAATCACATAAAGCCTAAAGGAAGCTGAATTTTGTAATTCACATTTGTGGGAACCTTCCACCCTGTTCATCTCCATCATCATGTTTCCTGACTGACTTGTCAGTCAACACTGGTTAAGAGAAGGCATGGCTAACTGCCAAATAAAGGCCATTAAAACACCATCTATAAGCAAAGATTCAGCATTTCCTATAAGATTAATTTCCATCCATCAGCTTCTCAACAGAGACTTGGTCTCAGAGAACACCTTTCTGTTCACATCATCATCTCATATTCAAACAGTAAGAACTTTCATCCTTCTGTTAAAAACACTACTGGGATCTTACTCTCCCTGATGCACACTTTATTGGTAAAAGAAGAACAATTGCTGAAATAACCAAATTGTGTGAGCTAATGCACTTTTTTTAAAACAAATGTATTAAGAATGTTTCTGATCTTAAGTGTTACTGCTGAACAATAGCCTTGAATAGATTGCAAGTATTTTTAGAGTGAAAATAATCACTTGGAAATATTGTACAAAAACTATAATAACTGAGTGTTTTTCATCCTTCCAATGACAATGTAAGTCCAATCCTGAAACCCTGAAGAAGAATACTTACACTCTCATTCATACTTCTTTGGTTTCATAACAATTCTTAACCTGGTTTATTGGTTTATATTGTTATTAGCAAAATTGATGTTGCAGAAAGGAAATGATGCTAATATTAATTTCCAAACTTGCTCATATTCTAGACTCAGGCATTGCAAGCTGTGTATCCAGCAGCTGCACTATTTCAGATAAAATTATAGAGGAAAAATATAACACACATAGATATCAGATACACTTTGAAATTTACACTCAGTTTCAATTTAGCACATTTCATTATTAGTTTGTTGAGAGGTTTTTTTAGTTTCATGGATATATAATATGCAGTGAAGCTTGTGGTTTATTGATTTCTGAGAGAGTGGGTGTTTAAGTTCAAAGATCAGCATTGCACTTTGTGCTCACCACCACCATCATTAGTAGACTTTATATGCCTTAATTTTTTAGACTGTCTCTAATATTACTTTGAGTCAGCTTGAGTCAGCTACCTCCACACAAACTCTTGCTGCCCTTTGAAAGTCCTACAGTGTCATACTGGCTCACATGTAGACTTCAAAAAGACACACACCTGCTATAAACCTTTGTGTCCGAGCTATAAGCAGTTAAGTCCTCTCAGAGGGCTTGTGTCACTTTTGTCAGCCCTGTGCAGGTGTCCTGGATACCTTACAGATATTTCTATATGAGCAGGTAGAATGGATCAATAGGAGCAGCAAAACTTGACACTGATCCCACTGCCTAATTCTGAACTTCTTTCTGTAATTGTTCTAGTCCTATTCCACAGACTGGATGCATGTTTGTAACTGAAAGGCAATGCACACCACAAGTGTCCTTCCCAGTTCGGTATCAGCTGAAGCTCTTGCATTCAAGCTGCTTCATTTTACAAACCAAAGTCACAGCAAGTAGGGACAATGGGTAATTTCCCAAGTCATTCTCTTGTTATGAACAGCAGCTGGAATTTTGTCACTAGAATGATGTCAGGTCATAACAGGCATTTATGTCTGCAGAACTAAGAACTAAGGGTGAGATTCAATTCCATGTTAAGATATCTGAATGCAGTTATCTACAATGTGAATTAGACACCTAAACTTCTTTACTGTTAATAGAGGTTCCACTGTCTACTGACAAGATCCATGAGTTAACATGTAAAATAGAAAGTTATCTCATATGCACACATCTTAGCTTTCATTTTACAAACAGCCTCTAGAGCAAAAGGTTTTCTTTCTGCCTGGGTAATCTTAATGTTCCCCCTGAGTGCCATCTTGATTAGATTAAAACTCTTTTCCACAGAGAAACTAAGATCCTGAGCCATTTTTTTGAGTCCTTGGATAGACAATGTCTATCTCCTTTATGTGATTACCATGAGATTTTCTTATATTTAAATACAATAATCTCCAATCAATCACCTTGATCTCTCATCAATCCTTTCTCTGTCAATCTATCATAATCTTTCCCTCAGTTTCTAATAAATTGATAATTTAGGCGGGTTTTTTTCCTAAATTATCCTTAACTCTATCCCAACCCTATTTGCTTCCCTTTTATTTATGAATCTAAAAAGCCTTTTGCTATGTTATTTTCTTACTAAAATATGTAGACGTACAATGCAGGTGGTCTCTCCATGACTGAGGGATATTGGCAGGGAAGAAGAAGTCTATGTTCCTGCTGTGTGCAGCAAGTGTTATGTGAATAAATACAGCATTTCGGTTTCCATCATAACCAGCCTCTGGCTTTTGTCCCAAACAGAAAAAAAGGGAGAACAGATGAATGCTAGGCCTTTTAAGGAAAGTATTAATTTCTGAGCTGAATAATTCACCAGCAAATGTGTTTGTATTTCCTTTGATTGAGTGATTACTCTTCTCCTCCTGGATAGCAAGAGCTTTTAGCTAAATAGAAATGTAGCTGATAATATGTATAAGATTCATTAGATAATCTTCCATATGCAGCTAACTTTCTTTCCCTCTGAGCTCAGAATGAAAAACAGTTTTATATCAGGACTTACAGTGTGTGTAAGCTTTTATAATTTGTCAACACTGTAGGGTAGGAGTGTCCTTTCATTTTTGTGACAGTATATTGATGAAAACTATTACTGTTCTACAAAGGCTATTGTCATATTAATGATATGATGTCTTCAGAACATTGATCACAGAGCTTCTTGTTTGGAAAACAAAACTTACACCAAGAGTAAAGGAAGGAACTTACATCCCTGTCAGCTCCTAAAGCATAGTGTTTCTTCAAATTAAAACAGAATTTCAGGCCTTCTTATTTGTTGAAAAGAAAATCAAAATTTCAAAACACTGATACAGATATGTTTGCTTAATATAATTATATTTTCTATAAGATTACATTTAGACAACTAATGTGACTCAAATACTGATACATGTTTGTTTAGAGCAAGATGGGAGATACATCATCAGATTGTACTAGGGAATTTGGAAGTTGACATGTCCTTCCTCTGCTCCATTCACTTTTGAAGCTATTATTTTCTTCAGACTGTCTGCTGAGACCAGTGGAGCAATGAGTGGTTTCACATCTGAAGTGAATAGAAGTACATTTTTCACTGGAATGAAATTTTGTTTTCTCCACCACAATGTTTATAAACCTCAGATAATAGAACACCATTTTTCACAAACAGTAGAAGAATAGGGGGTATAATTCTCTTCCGGGGTGGGAATATGCAGTCTGATCTTGTTAATTTAATTTGAGCCCATTATTGAATCTTAAGCCTTTGAGAAATAGGGTCAATAGGGGACTCCCAGCAGAAGGAGTGCTAGCCACTACATTAGCAGATAGAAAGCCCTTTCTGGAGAGGTATGCCTTAAAATCCAACCATTGCTACTTAGACACTTTCTCTAACACAAAGAGATATCTTACCTTACTTTCAAAATACAGGGGAAGGAAACATCTCCTCCTCCACTTCTATGTGATACCTGAAAGCACTTTCTGAGGATTATCTGCTTTCTGTATCCATATCTGCCAGAGGGCCTCCAACCTACATCTTCCATGTCCTTTGAGAGCCATAACCACTACCCAACCTGGGACAGATACACAACATCTGCAAGAAGAGCCTGCCTTATATTCCATGTAAGAGTTGCTGTGTTCCTTTTAGGCTTGTAGTTCTTCTCTATCAGGAAAGGAGTATGATTATTTACTGCTTTTCCAGAGCTGCAGCTTTAACAGTTAATAAATTCAGGGGCTTTCCTATTTTTCAGAAAAGCAAAAATGTGTTAAGTTTCACCTCAATGTAGCTTCATGGACTTTATGATTAATAGTGTGTAACCAAAACCAAAATTTGAAACTCCTATAAGTAAATGGTTGAACAACATTTCTCATGAGTATGCTTCAGTGGGGTTACTTAGCTAGAGATGTAGTGGAGCTGCAATCATACAAGATTCAAAGAAAAAAGAAAAGGCTGAGCTACAAAAAAGGAGAGATTCTTTAAGTGCCTATGTATACTATGTAATGATGCCATAAATCATGTTTTGACTAAATACAATTAATTTTATATTTTTTTAAAATCCTCTTTTACATTTTACTTCCCATTCTTCTTAGGTTTTATTTTTGAGGCCATTTTTTTCTATATAGAATAACCTGTGCTTGATATTGAAATGTGATTTGACAATAATATAGCAGTTCAAATTTAAAGGCAAATTATGAAGAATAACCTTTTTTACTTATTATAAAAGGTTCATTAAAATTCACCACTGATACGTGTCAAAGGATACTAATCCACTGATGCCTCCCTGAGACTTTTTGAATTAAGGAAGGAGAAGGAGTAAAATGGGCTTATTACAACCTTCGTGAAACAGAAGAGAATTCAGTTATCATCTTCATCATCCTTTGCTACAGAGGAAGAACTCCTTAATCCTATTTATTAGCTCTAAAAGATATCATCATGGAATTTAACTGCTAGGATGGGAGATATATTTATATATTTATGTATTTATCCTTGTCAGGATAACTATTCTTCCACATGGGAGCCTGCGAATCCTGAATGCTTCCAAGTCTGATGAAGGACGGTACTTATGCCGAGGTGTAAATATATTTGGATCTGCAGAAATCATTACATCACTATCTGTTAAAGGTATGAAAAAATGCTTTGATGATAATGATGATTTCTCTTACTAATATTTTATTATTGCTTAGAACCTCCAGCCAACCATACAACAACATTGTACAGGCAGAATATAAAAGCATTTCCAAAAAGCATAGGGGCTAACCTCCATCTGGTCAAACATTGTATTCCTGAGTCAGATTAAACATTCCAGCTGTTATATCATAGATGTATGTCAGAAGAATTAATAGATCTATTAAATCACTCAGATTAAAAATAATTCTATAAGATTGGTTCCTAAAAAAATCAATATCCCTTTTACTTTATTTTAGCTTAGGGAGCTCATTTACCACTACCTCTTTTTTCATGGGAGCAAAGTTTAGGATTAAAGTAATAATTATATAAATATAAAATCAAAGGAAAGACAGTTCCTTAGAAAAGCGATAATAATCAATTCACTAAGTTGCAATTATTTTCTAAACCACATTTTAGTTACTTTTCAGCTGAATTCTTATATGACTGTTGTTTCTCGATTTAGATGTTCAAGTCTTTCAATTTCATTTTTCAAGTTTCTTCCTATATTTAATATGTCTGGAAACATCTTTTTTTATTTTAAGTGATGAAACTGATTTTTTCATGCAATCGTACTATTCTGGTGCAGCCTTAGGAAAAACCAAACAGAAAAATGAAAAAAACCAAAAGCAAAAAGTGACAAATCTGAAAACAATAAAAAGCCTGGAGAAAGATTGTATTTTCCTGCTTGATCTTAATATGTATGTCAGTGGTCAATAGTTGGAATGGTTGTTAGTATTTTAATTCCAGTGGATCTAATTCTCT
>JAAGNO010030513.1:44858-57349 GCA_033439905.1 Ceryle rudis
ATGATCACATAAAAGATTGACTAGCACATCAAGTACTTTTAATATTTCATGTATTTATATAAAATATTTTATATATTACATGCATATTATAAGATATCTTTTAGGACAAACTCAAAAATACTGCTTAAAATGTCTTTTTTGTTGTTATGGATGTCAATAGGCAGTGTGCTTTCCTAAAGGAAGAAAAAAATAATGTCCAGTTTTCTTAATTCTCTGTGTCAATGCTGTACACCCTGAGAAACTTACTAGCATATACAAAGATAATTAAAATGCTTTGAACTATACAAATATTAGTACAACATTCATGGCAGGAAGATTCCTTAAAAATAAGATGAAAATCAGCTTTCTTCTACAATGTATGACATGTCTTGTAAGACTATGCACTGCAAGCTAACCAAATGCATTATGCTTGCTTACTGTAAGTAAAATGAACTTTGAAATCGAACAGCTACCTGGAAGCTGTAAGATCTTGAAATGGAGCAGAGGGCAATCTTGTAGTATGAAGGGATGAAAGTCTTTGTGACTACAATCTGTGGTTTAAGAGTACACATTTTATGGTCTAAAAATAAAAAAGAGGATAAAGCTATTCATCTTGTAGACGGGCAAAACTACCACTCTAAGCAAGAAATCCACTCTCAAGATATATTTTTGGAAAAGTAATGTTTCCTCTGAACTTCACTGACCCGGAGCAAATATAATACAAGAACTGCTGGTTAGGTTGACCACACTACTCCTTTCAGTTGTGATATTGCCAATAAAACTTAAAGACAAGCACTTGGGTTTAAAGGCCATCAAAGACAACATTATTAAATGGAACATAAACAAGGTCAACACATTCTTGCTGGTCCTTGAAATTACATTTGAGCTGTTGCAAAGGCCAGGAAGGTGCCCTAAACACAGACCCCATTAATTGGACTCACAGAATATGTCCATAATAGTAAACTGATCCCTGAGACCAATGGGTAAAGCTGAGTTCCCATCCACATGGCTACATTTCTGGTCCTTCTACCCTCTGAAACCAACAAACTGTCCATTAGGATCTGCCCCAGCTCATGATAATCCATTAATTGTGCCAAGGCATTATTACACAGGGTTGAAATTACAATAGGACTTGGCTGACAACATAATAGCATATAGGATCAATGCTAGAGTTCATATCTGTCCTTTGTCCCTTTTCAGTGTATCACTGTAGCTGAAACATACAATATTGGAAGATAGTCTATTACTGTAGATGGGGCATCAGCCCTTTAGCCCACAGATTCTAGACCAAAACACTTCTGGCAATCTTATTTTGTAACAGGACCTTTGTTATAATATCTTCAATAATGTGAAAGGAAAAGAGGTTCATATCTTTAAAAAGTGGGGTAAAAAACCCTAAAAAAGAGTTTAAAAAAAATCCTTTGTTCTAAGAAACTTTTTTTTACAAACAGCAACTTAACTCACATCTATAAATTTAATCAAAAAAAAGTGTCCTGAAACAAGTACAAAATTAAAATTCACATGCGGTGATGTTCACAAACTTAGTGTCTTGAAAGAGACCCATCCAGTTCTGTGAGTGCTGGTACTCACACTGTCATTGTAGAGAGTGAAGGAGGTAGCACAGACCAGAAATAAGACAGCTGGTAAGCATTCCATACAGTGCTAAAGTTAGTCAGCAGGATGTGTCAATCAAAGAGGCATATCTAAAGCTCAGTCTCTTACTCTATTTGAGACCTACTAGTTATGTCATTCACAATGCAATTCATAGACTACTGGTGTTTTTCCTCCCAAAGTGAAATTTCAGTTCATGTTCCCTGCACTGCTCATACATTCTGTGTCAAGTCACAACTGTCACTACACAAAGATCCAGCTCAGAGGTTCTGGACTGCAATCTGGCATCTCAGTTGACAACACTCAGCAGCTTTCAAGATTGCCTTGCCCAGGTCCCCTGTTTTTAGCTTTGTACAAGGCAGAGAAGTCATCAGGGCAAAGGAGCACAACATGACATATGTACTACCAACAACCTTTTCATGCAGGACACTCCTGACCCTCATCCTTGAGTCAAGGCTATTCAGACTGGAACATCAATATCTTCTCATTCTTACCTGTCGATCCTGAGTCTGTCTATCTATCTATCTATCTATCTATCTATCTATCTATCTATCTATCTATCTGTCTCCCTGTCTATCCTGCCACTAGTTGGGGTATAACCTCTCCATCAGCCCAGGGCCCTTTATGCAGCTGTCTCACAGAAACCACTTGAGTATTCCACGCGGAGATAATGGGGATATGGTTGTATGCGCTAAAGCCATAGTGCCTATTGCATTTACTGCATATCAAAATTTTTCTCCATCCTCTTGTTCCCCATCATGTGCAAACATATAATCTGCAGTAGGTGGGCACAGCAAAAGGGATTTATGCTACAACTGTCAAGGTTCTGTTTTATCAAGCACCTTTTCTATTATTCTGTAGTTATTGTCTCTTTCTTTTCCTCTCTTTCTCGACCTTTCATCTTCTTGATGACAAACCAGTACACCTTGCTATTCAGAAAGCAAAATCTTCAGGTTGAGAAATCTGCGTTCATGAACTGCTACATATCAGGCTTCTTAGGTGTTTGGTACAAAGTAAGAATTATCCTGGTCAGGCAGCAGTGGAGTAAATCAGCACATACTCTGGGGTTCACAGGAAAAGGCACTGCCTCACTGAATAGCTATGGCTATTATTGGTAATAGTCTTTCAAGAATTCTCACATTAACATTGCACCATGGTGAAATAATCTAAAGGACCTCTCAGGATGATCATTCCAACAATAAAAAGACACATAAACCAAGTTTGCTAAAATGTAGTCAGGCATGTCCTGAAATGAAGTATCAATCTATGGAATTGCTCTAAAAAAAGGTAACTCACTAATATCCTTGATGCTGGGCTTCCAGTGCTCTTAGAGACACATAAGAACCTATCACAGCCTCAAATTTCTTCTCTATGAAGGTTGACTGCACTGTAGTGCATTTATGGCCAGCCATTTTCTGTGTAGTTTCCAGAGAAGCATTTGAGCAGATTGTGCATTTTTCCCTCAATTGGCTATTCTCAACTAAAAAATTGGTTTAGAGATCCTGAAAAATAACACAGCCCTTGGGAGAAAAGCTTCTCTGCTGGCTGACACCATGAATGATTACATCCAAGCATAAAATTTAATGAGATTTCTACAAAAATGAGTGACATCTGCATAGCACTCAGGTCCTGGCTAACTGTCATACATTTGTCATCACTGAGGCTTTTGTCCTTTATTAATCTGCTTTCAAGATTGCCTGCTGTTGAAAATGGAAATGCTTTTTAGCAGTCATCCTGCAGACTCTGTAAGAGCACACATCTCAGAAAGCATAATGACACATTGTCATGCCTAGGAATGCATTTAAAAGGTTTAAGAAGCATGAGAGAATTCAAACAACAAAATATATTGAGAATTTAGCAGGCGACGTCTGCACAAGTATATTTTGCATCCTTTATAATAAGCAAAATGCTTGTACTTTTGCCTGTAATACAGTGTCTAGAAACTCTTTAACGGCGTTTGGTGTGTATGAAATATTGTTGTAGAGGAAAAGTACTAAAATATTTCTCTTTAATTTTATTTGTGCTTGGGACCATGACATAATTTGGGGCCTAGGGGTCCAACCCAGTAAAAGCATATGATTGTATTAAGATCACAGCTTTCTTTTAACTTTTCCCTCATGGCTACAAATAAAAATTTTACTAGTACTTTCCTACGTCAACAGATAGCCTGAAACAATAGGTGATGGAGATTGAAGATCACCCTATTGTATTAAATTATCCCCAGGACTTGCTATTCTTAGATGAATGCCTGACCTGGTGTTTCCCATCAAAGAACAGCAAACACTTGGCAGGAAGGCAGGAGAGCAAAAGACACATCTTTCGATGATATTTTCTTCAAGGAAGAAAAGCAAGACCTTTGAATTGAAAGATAAATTGGGACCCTAGAAGGCCAAGGATCAGATGGTGTCCAAGGGGTGGCACCTTCTTATCCCAGCACTGTTTGTGACTTGATGAAAGGCACTGACAGCAGTGAAGTCAAGCCTGCTGAGACAGCAGAGGAAGGGAAGAGGAAAGACTCCCATCACTGAAGCAGCTCACCACCCATGGAAGTGGAGAACCTTGTTCTTCTAGTAGCTGTACCCTGGGCTCCTGTGAAGAGGACTGCAGTGTGTTGTCAAGACAATCTTGTTTCATCAAACATCCATAATACTAAACTTTACTGAAGTCCTTCCATTCTAGGAGTGGAAGGAATTGAATCCCTTGAATTTCAAACACTCATTTGTCTTTTTTTTTGTTGTTGTTATTATTTCTAAAAGCTAACATTTTAATGTCAGTCAGTTGCTTGTAGATTATTATCAAGCAAACAGAGCAAAGCAAATAGTGTAATTTAACTTCTCATTTAAAGCATTCAATGTTTCTTTCACTCTGAAGCTACTGAGCTCAAGTATTACAAAACTCTGATCATACTGTTGTCATAGCTCATGTAAACATGCTTTTGTTGAAGATATATCAGAGAAATTATAAGGCTTTTGCAACCTGCAAATGACAAAAAAAAATCACAGCAATTAGAATATATTTCAGTTAATGCTTTTTTTTAGTCTTTGATATTCAGATAAATTTGTTTCTACTCATTGACGAAGGATTCTATCCAGAAAAAGATTTGATTGCATGAAACAGCACTAAAATACAATAATGCTGAGCACAGTAATGCAGAAATCCTGAACACAAATGCCACTTCAAATGGAGGCACCGGGTGAGAGTGTTTGCCACCGTGAAGAAAATTGGAAGTAGTAGACGAACGTTATAGCCAAATTTTTCTTCGGAAAGTCATGTTTGCTACTGGATATCTCACTTACTGGATCATTCACAGCCTATTGTTCTGTTCTGAACAGAATTGCTCTGTTCTAACTCAAACCAGGACACCTACACAAATGATGATTAGCGTATTCTCATTTGTTGTAGCTAAGTGGAACAAATAGTCCTTTAATTTCTCAAGTGAGAAGTTGTTGGGTTTGAATTTCAGGGACGGTGGAGTGGTTGTTTTTAATGGAACCATAGTAATTATCAGCCTTCGAAATATTTGTGTTTGGGTTTTGGTTTGGTTTTAATAGCTTTCAATCAAGCAGTTAATGGACTTTCATCAGGATAGTAATCCAAGCTGTTTCCCTGAATGAGTGAATTTGAGAAACAGGATGAATGCTGTATTCTTGATTCAGTTTTTAGTAATATTATCGTTCTTCAAGAAGCACATCTACCTATGCTTCATTTTGATCACTATTTGTCTTTCCTGCTGACAAATCTCACACAAAGAGAAGATGTGATTGCAGCTGTTCAATCTAGCCCAAGTGCTTCTTAAAGTTGCTCTTTTTTTTTTCCTTTAATTTTAGGTTCAGAAAAATTATAGCAGAAGATTCTTCTTTTTTAATCTGTTTCTATTTCTAGTTCTTCCACTGTCACTCTGACAAGTTAATTGACACTCACCCATGCAGCATTTGAAGAGTAGAAACAATCACAATTTACCAGCAGAAATCATGGAAATGAGGTATCTCCATGATGTAGTAGTGTGCATTTTAACCCTTTTATTTCATGGATATTGAACTCTACTGTGTCCCTACAGAATGTGTCTCCTGTATTATTGCTGCTCAGCCGTGATGATGGTGTGGTCTTTTTGATTATTCCACTTTATTTCTAGGTCCTCCTGGTCCCCCAGGGGTTGTAATAGTGGAGGAAATTACAGACACCACAGCAACACTCTCCTGGAGCCCTGGGGCAGACAATCACAGTCCTATCACCCTCTACAACCTACAAGCACGTAGCCCATTTTCGCTTGGCTGGCAGACCGTAAAAACAGGTGAGAAAATTTTTCAAACAGCGCAAGTAGATTGTTCAAAACTCCTGCTTGTCACAGTAATAACCATTGATAACCACAAGAACAGATACTCTTAGGAGAATAATGATAAATTAAAAGCACTGATTTGTTTTTGTTTTTTTGTTGGGGTTTTTTTCTGTTTCTATTCCTCTCATGTTACTTAGCAACAGCTCTGAAAGGAGAACACAAAGACACCTGCCATGATACATATATGAATAATCATAAAGGTCTCCCCTATATTCTTCAATCTGTGTCTTTTCAGGAGTATCACAGTGCCAAAAAACTAGCTGTGATTTCTGACAGATTCTTGATGTGTATCATTTTTAAAGGCCGTATTCTATCACAAAGTCCACTTGTCATTGATACATTGCAAGTGAGCTTCAGATATCTAAGTGATCTACACATTTCTTTACTGTCTGCAGTTCCAGATGCGATAAGTGGTGACATGGAGTCTGCTATGGCAGTTGAACTGAACCCTTGGGTGGAGTATGAGTTCAGAGTTGTAGCAACCAATAAAATTGGGACTGGAGACCCAAGTGCACCATCGCGAATGATCAGAACCAACGAAGCAGGTAGGAAGAGGATACAAAGATTAATTTTCCAGGGCTACCAGAAACAAGAACAATTTTAATATGATAATAGACCTATTCTCTTCTCCCTTGTACACATCTGTGTGTTCAGTCATCACTGTTCCAGGGTGATAGTTTTTGTGATGGGGACCAGGTTCATACTGATTACAGCAATATTGTTTAATTTACAGAAATTTCCAATGAACCCATTCCCTGCTGTCTTACTTCATCCAGACTGCTGTACTCTTCATCTTACACTTAAGCCATTGCTGCCTGCCCTCTGACAGGCTTCCATTGCTCTTCACTTGTAGGGTGCTTCTCAGTGTCTTCAAAAAACTACTCCCAAGCATCCTCTTCCTCCTTATTCTTCATAACTTCTCTCCATGAAGGTGCACAGATTTTTTTTTCAGCAAGATAAAGAAACCATGGGAAGATGCTTAATTAGAAATACCTTGTGTTCTAAGTGTTTCTTTGTCACACACACTATACCATCAACAATTATTGAATATAGAGAAATTTCATTCTACTTCAGACTGGAATGGTACTGTGGAAGCCCAGAAAAAGCATTTTGTATCTTATTTATGTCTCTTGAAAACTGCAGAGTTCTTGGAAAGTTTGGAATCATTGACAGTAACTTGGATAGAATGAAGTGAGATAAGGAGGGATTGGGAATCTGAGAAAAAAACCCTAGGAAGCTAGAGAGACACATTTTAACAAGGCTGAAAGAGAGAAACATAGGATTTTAATAAAGCCTCAGAAGATAACTGCATCTCAGAACACTTTCAGATTTTTCATTCTTCTTTGTTATTTAGGAGGCCTAGTGAGTTTTTATTCTAATGTTTCTTCAGCCAAGCAATTTGCAAGTAGTTTATTGATCATAAAGAATAGAAGAGTTCCAAATTCAGAGTTTCCACTTGAATCTGAAAATGTAATTGATGATGTAGTTGGAAATTCTGGATGAATACAGCATATGTGTTGCACTCTGTCTTCTCATTAAGGGACATTATAAGAATTACAAGTGGCAACACCAAAAGGAGTCCACCTCTCTCATTCTAAAATAAAATTATCTTTTAAGATAAATTAATCTTATGCCTCAGCTCCATAGTTCACCAGTCTGTGTATATGCCACCCATAAATATTCATAGCAAAAAGTTCAAGCTGAACACAGAACCACAGAATCAACTGAAAAATTGGGGCTGGAGGGGATCTTGGGAGGCACCTTGGTCCAGTTTCCCATTCAAATCTGGGTAAACTGACTCTGGAGCATTTTACTCAAGGCTTTGTCCTGTTGAGGCTTTGAAACCTCTAAGGAGAGTGATTGCTCATAGTTTCTGGGCACTCTATGCCATTAGTTAACTAGTATCTTTGTGATATTTCTTTCAGTATATCCATCTAGAACTACCCCTATTTCAGCTTATGACCACTGTCTTTTGCCCTCCCACCCTACACCACTATGAAGGCCCCATCTCTGTCTCTTCAATGATCTCCCCATAGACACCAGGGCTGCTGTTAGGTCCCCCAAAGCCATCTCTGCTCCAGTCTGAACAAGACCAGCTCCTCACAAGGCAAGTGCTTCAGTCCCACCATCCCAGTGGCCTCTCCTGAAGTTGCTCTAGTTGATCAATGTCTTTCTCATTGTGGCACCTAAATTTGGATGCACTATTTTAAATGAAGTCTAACAAACCTATCTTCAGTCGCAATAAGACATATTCTTTTCTGCTTTAAATAACTGTGTAGTTGCTAGCTGATATCAAATTTCACTGTGCAATCACAGAACAGCACTGAAGTGATTTGATTCCCGTTCATGCATGTGGAAGGATGCTTCCTTTTCAACTCATCTCCTCAGCTGCTGCAAATTCCCCACGGTATGAAACTGAATAAATATAGCAGAAGCTTCAGATGCTACATGCTTTGTTCCATTAAGAGAAGGAGGCAAGGAAAATGAAATAAAAAACATGAGCTACTTTCATCTCAAATAATAAAAACCCCCACCTTTATTTCACCACCATTATTCTTTCCTTGATTCTGTACCGTATTTCACTGACAGTGAAAATCCTGCTAAACCCAAATATTTGAATGACTTCTCTATTTGTTCAGATGGTACATATCAGAGAAGACACAAAAATTCTGGAAAAAGTTTATCCTGTAATAAATTACACTCTTGGCATTAAGTTCTTTCAGATTTATGAATATGTTCTCTGTTTTTGAAAGGGTGGTTCAAGATTTTAATTGACCAGGTATATTTAAACTGTGAGCAAATGTTTTTCACACAAACAGAAGTTTTAAAATGTCAGATTTCATCTAGGTGTCATGGTTTTTAGTTTATTATTCTTATTCTTTCCCAGTGTTTACCAAACAAAGGTTGTATTTACTAAGATGTATTCCTACAACTCTGGTGAAAGTCTTCATGAACATCCATTTTCAATATGCCTTTGGATAATCATTACAACATTACTTCTGTAAAAATGCATTGATAAATCATAAAAATGATCAGTAAAAATAAATAAATTGTGGGACAGTCAAAGCAGGCAGGGCACGGTGCATATTCACCTGGTGATTGGTATTCATTTCTGGGTAATATTCCACTATTACTGCCATCAGAAGGAACCGAGTCTTTAGCCCAAGAAGCAATGATGTGTACTCCAGTACATGGGGCTCCTGATAACAGCACTGTAGCTGATAATAATGTAGGTTGTCTTGAGCAACAAATCAGAAACATATTAGTTCAAATAGGAAAAAAGGCCACGCTAGATGTTTACTTGCACTTCCAGATTTCAGGTAGGAATACCTTTTTGCTATCAGAGTTACAGCTGCACAACTGTCATATTAGAACTGAGTGTTTGGAAGCGTGGCATTGGAATCCAGACAGGTGCCAGTAAAAGAAATTAACAACCTTCAGAGAAATTGAATCTGAATTTATTTGGTGTACCTGCTTAACACAGCATTGTACAGCAGAAGTCTGTTGTCATTGCCTCAATTTTGAAAGGTCTTTCTTTAAGAAAAATTTTGATTTCTGTTTCAATTGTGAATGATTTTGGGTTTTGTGTTTGGTATTGGGTTTTTTTTTCCTAAAAAGGATGGATGCAATCTCATTGTTTTATTCTACAGAGGGAGTGAGAAGATAGGAGTTGCAATAAGATACAACTTCCCAGTTTGTTAGAACCCACAAAGAGTCGTAAAGTCAGAACAATTACACAATAGACTCTGCATTAAAAAAGAACTAATCAAACAACAACAACAACAACAACAAATCTTCACACATACAATTCTTTGCAAAATATCATGCTGCTCATAATTTTTATGGCACTCTTGAAATGCCAGAGGCTTCATGATCTGCCTCATTGAGACAGCTTCTTTTTCCTGATTTCCAGATATTCCTGAAGTCCAGAGACAGTTTAGTTCTGTCCTTTGAAATAACTTCTAGTGATTGTGTGAATTATCACCCTTGGTATAGTCTTCAGATGCCAAACTCAATGAGATAGGAAAGCTATTAATAGGTTTTATTGGCTTTCATGTATGGTTTTCCAAATTAGCACATTAATATCTCTCTTAGCATACCCAGCAATCCATTGTTTTTCAGAATCTCTTTGTTACTAATTTTTTATCTGAAAGCTTCAAGGGAAAATCTCTGTTAATGTGGGCTCCAGTTCCAGTATCATGGATCTCAATTATTGAAAGGCATGTATGTGAAAGGACATTATATATGAGAAGGAACATGGCATCAGCCTCTCTACTCATGACCCAGACAGAGCAACCTGGCTATTTGCAGTGCTGTTAGATGGGGCTCACAAGTGAAAACAGGAAGGGTGCCCTTGCACTGAGTAAAACTCCAGGAATATCAGTCCACCAGCAGAGAGGGTGGCTGTGACTCATGCTCAGATGAGAGTTAAGATCCACCAGGCTAAATGATAGCTGTGTAGACAACCCACAGAGACAGCAAATGTGTGATTATGCTTCCATTATTTTATATTTAAATGGTATCTGTAATTTAATGCACAGGCTAATTTGACTGGAGACTAAAGCCTTTTTCTTTCCCCATATCACTCATTTTATCACTTTTTCCTCAAGATAGCAACAACATTTTATATTAGCCCATTATCCAAAAAATGCCCATCAAAACAATACTTGGGATGATGTAAGGAAATCAACAGAATAATAAACAGGTTTCCACTTGCTTTAATTTTCTAATTAAACTTTAATCTTGTTACTTAGTTTATATTTAGTTAACATGAATGCTTTTCATAGCTACTTTCATCAGAATGGATAATACTGCAATTTTCTGGCACATCTAACTTATAGCCAGCTGGTGCATTTCTGTCAGTTTTAGCCTTGATACATATTTTACAGGTCCACAAGGTGAAAAGAGCCAGTAACATGAATTTAAACATGTCTGGCATGCCACTAAGGCAGTCGGGCATTTGAAGCCTGGGGCAAAGCATCAATTACATTATCTATTCATGCTGAAACATGGGGAGAGAGAAATTGAGTAGAATCAAAGTTTAACCTGCTAATCATGCATGCAAACTTGATTTTATGAGGTAACAATGTAATGCACTCTATTAGTAACAGATTGTACACTGGCTTTGTTATTAGTAAGTCCTTATTTTCATTAAGTTGCCCTTATTCTGAGATAAAATTTCTTCATAGCTTAACAAGTAATAACCCCATGAAAAAGGTTACCTTTTTTAGACTGGATTTGTATTTGACTGGGGTGTTATGGTGTTGAGGGTGGTGGTTTATTTGTGTTCTGTATAAAAGCAGTTTCAGCTTTTCCCATTATTATAACCATTTTTGCTCTAGAAAAAAAATTAATAACCTGCTTTATCTGTGACAGTTGAAGACAATTATGTGGGCTACTAAAGTCTTTGTAGAAAATGTGCTTTTCCAAAAAAAAAAGAGAAAGTAGACAGTAATCATTGAGTGCATGGGTATATTTAGAACCAATAGGAATCTAACACATAATATTGCATGCTCAAACTAATATGCAGTATTAAACTGACAAAGAATCCAAATGTGTGTGCTGCTAAAAGATGTAACAGGAAGGCTAAGGAATTGGTTCACTGGCATATATGCCACAGCATTTGAGATTTCAGTCCTGTATGTGGTGATTTGGAGGCTATTCAGACTGAGTCATGAAGCCGTGCATGACACTGTTATAGAATCATATAATCAATTAGTTATCAGTAAATAGAACTGAATTCTATCTCCTACTAAATTATTAATATTAAAAATACAGGGAAATAAGAACAGAAATGCAGATCCTGAGACCACTTGGGGCATCCTTGTTTTCCAGTAGTTGAATACTGTGTATCATCAACTTCTGAGATGCTGGCACATTTTACATTTCATTCCTGAACAGATAAAACGTGAAATGTGTTCCTGGGAGGGTGAGAACTTACAGGTGGCTTTTAAGGGTTTTCATTTAATATCTCTCTGTTTCCCAAATGTGTAATGTAAGAGATAGGATGGATAGATAGATAGATAGATAGATAGATAGATAGATAGACTAGAAGAAAAAAACTACTGTATATGTTGTTGCTTTGGTCCTCACATTAGGAAGTTCTGCCAAGCTGGTGACAAATCCTTTACCCCCCACCCATACTGTTTCCACAGCTAAGAACGGTTAGTTTCCAAATTACATCTGTATCTTAAAAACTATAAAAAACTCTAAAAGTAAACAACTGCAAACTGCACATTGAGCAAACATTTATGAGGATGATTAAGGGGCTGGAACACCTGCCTTACAAATAAAAACCGAGACACCTGAGGCTTTTTAGTTTGGAGAAGAGAAGACTGAGAGGAGATCTAATTAAAGACTATAAATACATAAGGGCTGGGCGTCAAGAAGGCAGGGACAATCTCTTTTCACTTGTGCATTGTGACAGGACGAGAGGCAATAGATTCAAGCTTGGGTACAGGAAGTTCCACCTCAACATGAGGAAGAAATTTACTGTAAGAGTTGTAGAGCATTGGAATAGACTCCCCAGAGAGGTTGTGGAGTCTCCTTCTCTGGAGACTTTCAA
>JAAGNO010030513.1:61828-99200 GCA_033439905.1 Ceryle rudis
TGAAAACAGATTTAGCCTAGCCAGCTTGAGGAGGTATTCATAGAATCACAGAATATTCATGGTTGGAAAGGACCTCCTAGATTACCAAGTCCAACTATACCCATAACAAAACAAAAACACCTAAATACCCCGATCAAACATGACTTCAAAACCACAAAATAACATGCCTGCCACTGGAGCATGTCCTGAAGCACCAGGTCTACATATTTCTTAAATACCTTCAGGGATGGTGACTCAACCACCTCCCTGAGAAGGGTATTCCAGTGCCTTACCACTCTTTCTGTAAAGAATTTCTTCCTAATATCTAATCTAAACCTCCCCTGCCGCAACTTCAGACCATCTCCTCTGGTTCTGTCAGTAGTTACTCAGGAGAAGAGGCCAACACCCACCTCTATACAACCTCCTTTCAGGTAGTAGTAGAGGGCAATGAGGTCCCCCCTCAGCCTCCTCTTCTCCAAACTAAGCATACCCAGCTCCCTCAGTCTCTCCTCATACGACTTGTTCTCTAAACCCCTCACAAGCTTGGTAGCATTCCTCTGAACACGTTCCAGCATCTCAATGTCTTTCCTATAACGAGGGGCCCAGAACTGAACACAGTATTCCAGGTGAGGCCTCACAAGTGCCATGTACAAGGGCACGATAACTTCCCTTCTCCTGCTGAGCACACTATTCCTGACACAAGCCAGGATCCCGCTGGCCTTCTTGGCCACTTGGGCACACTGCTGACTCACATTAAGCTGTTTGTCTACCAGCACCCCCAGGTCCTTTTCTGCTGGGCAGCTTTCCAACCACTCATCCCCAAGCTTGTAGCACTGCCTGGGGTTGTTGTAACCGAAATGCAGGACCTGGCACTTGGCCTTGTTGTACCTCATACAATTGGCCTTGGTCCATCAATCCAACCTGTCCAGGTCCCTCTGTAGAGCCTTCCTGCCCCCGAGAAGATCAACACTCCCACACAATTTGGTGTCATCTCCAGACTTACTGAGGGTGCTCTCAATTCTCATGTCCAGCTCATCAATAAAAATTCCAAACAAGACTGGCCCCAAAACTGAGCCCTGAGGGACACCACTGGTGACCGGCAGCCAGCTTGATTTCACCCCATTAATCACAACTCTCTGGGAATGGCCATCCAGCCAGTTTTTAACCCAGCAAAGAGTCCATTTGTCTACACCATGTTTTGCCAGTTCCTCTAGGAGAAGGCTGTGGGAGACTGTGTCAAATGCCTTACTAAAGTGCAAGTAGACAACATCCACAGCCTTCCCCTCATCCAAAAGGTGAGTCACATGGTCATAGAAAGAGATCAGGTTCGTTAAGCAAGACCTCCCTTTCATAAACCCATGCTGGCTGGCCCTGATCCCTTGTCTGCCCTGCAATTGCCATGAGAGCTCACTTAAGATGATCCTCAACATGATCTTTCCTGGTACTGAAGTCAGGCTGACAGGCCTGTAGTTCTCTGGAACCTCCTTCCGGCCTTTCTTGTAGATAGGTGTCACATTAGCCACCCCCCAGTCATCTGGTACCTCCCCTGTTGACCATGATTGTTGAAAAATGATGGAGAGAGGCTTGGTGAGCTCTTCTGCCAGTTCCTTAAGTATTCTTGGGTGAATGCCATCCATCCTCATAGACTCATGAGTGCCTAGGTGCAGAAGCAAATCATTGACTACTTCTACCTGGATTATGGGGGAGTTGTACTGTTCTCCGTCCTTATCTTCAAGCTCCAGAGGCTGAACACCCTGGGAGCAGTTGGTATGAGACACAGAATTCTGAATAACTGCTTAAAATGGCAACTGTTAGGACATCTGAAAAGGCTGTCTTCTGTTGGCCCATCTGCCTTCTCTGGCACCAATTACCTGAGATAGCCAAGACAGAGATGATTTCATTTTGCTTTATAGTCTGTAACTATAAGCAGCAGCATCTCTCCTGTTGGGAGAATGCCAAACAAAAAACATCAGGTGGTTACAGCTGTATATGAGGTAAACTGGCCTAATCTTGGTCCCTAATATCATATATTAGTATGTAGTATTCATATTAAGTGTCTTTATAGTGTTCTGCAGGTGACTGGAGTGGAGGGCTACTGGAGGGTATGATATCTCCCTCCCTGTCAAAGGTCAAAGATTTCTTCCAAAAGAAACCAGAGATCCATGGGTGTCCCGTCCTGCAGTACAGATACAACAGACAGTTAAGAACTAGCAATTCCTATAACATAGCTTTCTCTATATATTGAGGGCTTTTCCACAAAAACCAGCTGCTGCTTTTTCACTTTTAGCTAAGGAGCACAAACTGCCACTGAGGCAGAAGGTGTTGATCCTTCTCCCTTTTTTTTCTGATTAACTCCTTGTTTCCATCAATACCTAATGGTGTTCTTCCTAGTGTTAATAATTTCAGCACACTATTGTTTCACATACCTCTTAAACTGCAAAAAGTCATTAATCCAATTAAGATTACAAGAACTTCATGGCATTTTATCTGTGTCAAGTATAAATTGTGAAGTGAGCATATTTACATTTTTAATTGTTTGATGATTGCTACCTTTTCTAATTATAGTCACCATCTCTTCAAGAGATGGTAAAAAGATAGAACACAAAACCATGCAATTAATATTATGTGTTGAAATTTCTGCTAAAGAACTAATGATAGCACATTGGATAACACTCCAAAACCTCCTTACAGACTACTGTGCTACCTGTTGTGGTCACTGCATCTCCATAAGGCACAGTGCATGTTAACATCCAGCACATTCAGTCTGTCCTTTTGCAGGATCCAAAAAAGTCTTATTGGACTTACACACGCACTTGGAATTCAAGACAGTATTTTGAAGTCTGAGATGATACTGAGGTGGTATATGGGTTCCTGGAAATTCAAGAAATCTCTAACTTATACTTGTCAGGTTCAAACAAACTTTTTTTTTTTTTAACTCAGTTTTAATTCTCAGACTGTGTATTTAACATTTTCAGTGAAATCCAAGGTTCTGCTACTTCCTTTGTATTTCTGGCTTTTTTTTTATAGCAACTTATCCATAAGTATTGCAAGGAGACGGAAAGCTCCTCCTTTCCCACTCAAATCACTGGATTATAAAGTCTGTCATGTTTTTCCCTACTCTGCCTTTGAAGTCATGATTTTATTTTTCTTGGATGTGCAGCACACAGCTTCAGAAGGATGGGTAGAAAGTGGTGTCTGTAAGTGAGGTGCTTGGTGATGCAACATTCACTTGCAATGTGGAAGGGAGAGGATTTGGTATGCCCTGTGTACCTGCTCTGATTTACATGTTCATTAGCTGCAGACCTAGGATAGGCACTTCAAGAGAGGAAGTTTAGACACCCTTTATTTGGCATTTTCCATAGGCCTAATATGCTGACAATTGTTAGACATAACCTAATTTCTAAACTAGTCCATTGGCTTTATAAGAAATGTAGGCAGTAAATTAGCATTAAAAATTCCATTCCTTGATCTGGACATGTAACATATAGCTTTTGCAGTGCTCAGTCTCTCAATGAATAAATCCGTCTGCTGACTGCCTGCTTATGGCAGATGTGTCCCAGTTTAAGTGGCTAATTTCACAGATCCTCTGAGAAGAGAAAAATAAATGAGATTTTTTTTTTTTTTTTTCACCAGGATTCAGTTTGAGAGTTAACTAAATTTAGTTCATTATATCTTCAGTCTCAAACTGAACCCTAGATTTAAATCCCTAAGACCTGACACCCCGTTTGGATACAGAAATTAGACAGGCTAGCACCTAAAGCCCAAGAGAATCCCACTATAGTAAGCATCACTCCCATCATATTTTAGAAACCCTTAACAATATGTTGTTCTGTATTTTTCACAAGGTCACTGAAGGGGTTCTTCCACTAATAGACCACTGGTTAAAGCATTAACCCCAAAGTGGGAGATACAGAAGAAAATAATTTCTGAGCCCAAAAGCTCAGATAAAACCCAGGATAGTGACCTAATTATGGTGATTAGGTGAAGAAACTCTCTTACAAGGTGTTTCTTCAGAAGTAATTGTCCCTATGTGTTCCCAGGCATAAGTAAAATCCTATAATGACACTGTAAGGAATCACCCTTGCACAGACAGATTAAGGTCAGCCACCAAGTGACCTCTATCTAAGTAAAAACACATCTGATCATTACCTCAACTTTATTTTTTAGCCAGTGTCAGAAGAGTTTCAGAATGGAGAAGGATTTGGTTATATTGTAGCCTTCAGACCCAATGGAACACGTGGCTGGAAGGAAAAAATGGTGACATCTTCAGATGCCTCAAAGTTCATCTACAGAGATGAAAGTGTCCCACCTCTGACTCCTTTTGAGGTGAAAGTTGGTGTTTACAACAACAAAGGTGATGGTCCCTTCAGCCCTATTGTGGTCATCTGCTCAGCTGAAGGAGGTCAGTTCAACATGAAGTTAACTTGTATACTATGAAATATATTAAGGTAATTTTATATAGTGTGTCCTATTATACCATGCTTTTTCAAAAATTCTTTGCAGAAGTGCTAAGTAACATTAAATATGTTTTGCAGAGAAGGAGGTGAACTAACTTGCCAAGGTGAAAGTGACAAAGTTTAGGAGTAGACTTCAAGCCACATCAGTACTAACCAAAAAAAAATCTCATTTAATGAAGCTTCATTCGTAATGTGAACTCTATAGTCTTAACTTTAAACCAGGATACTCTAACAATGAGCAAAGAAACGCTGATGTTTTCTAATGTTTCTGAGGTTCATGATACTTTTTTGGATGGGTTAATTAGACAACAGCTTAAAGACTAAATAAATTAACTTATGAATGGCCATTTCCTAGTTAATGGATATTAAAAGAACATGGAATGCAATTTTGTTCTTATTTTTATTATTTTTTCTTTTATTTTTTCTCTTTTTTTTGGTTCATTAGTATAAAAGTACTGAGTTTATGTTAACGTCCAAATATTCAATGTGAATTAGAGGAGTATTTGAGAAGAACAAATGAAAAAACTTTCTTGAAAATTTATATATTAACTTGATGTAACTCTCATAGTATTTTGTGGGGGAAAAAAAAAACAAACCAAACCAAATAAAAAAAAAAAAAACAAAAACAAAAACAAAAGCCCAACAACAACAAAAACCAAAACCAAAACCAAAAACCCCAACCAACCAACCAAAAGACAAAAAAGACAAAAAGCACTCATTTGTAGTAGTAAAAGAAATTGTTCTGTACTGACAGGAACCAGTGTATGAAAATGTCCATACACACAAAAGGTAAATTAATTTTATCCACAGGAATATTGTAAGCAGCCTCATTACTGGAAGTTATATACTTCCGTTCTTCTTTACTATACTATCTTTGACTTACCCCATTGTCTCCTGTAAAGAAAATAAGATAAACACAGTCCTAGTACAGATGGGATGAATTTCATGCCATCTCTACAAAAATGTAGTGTGAAGGTAATGGAATTTCATGTGAGGATGGAAAACATTAAATGTTATTCTGTATTAGCCCACAATAAATGTAATTTTGGAGCCATGATGCAGCAGAGAATATCTACTACTATACTCTCACAGTAATTATAGAGGTTGGAAGTGCTGTTTTTGTAAAAGCAGTTCCAGTAATTTGCTTGTTTTCCACTGTTGGGATCAGCATTATCAAGTATTCACATTATAATAAAAACATTTATATTTTAAAATATAAAAATTACCCAGTATAACTTGGAAAATTTGCAGCTGAATTCCCTGTTCCTCAATGGAAAGACATACTATGAGATCAGTGGTGATGTTTTTATTATTTAACAATTTCATACTCTAATCAGGATGTTCAATAAAAATAGAACTTTTCAAGGGAAGGGAGGGGAAACTTTAATGGAAATTTTTATTTATTTATTTATTTTAAATAGGAGAAGCTATTTTAACAAAAGCTGAATGGTGAATTGTAATAAGTAGTCCTTTGCTTGTTATTTGAACAAGACTGGAAATGGGATAATCAGTAACAAGTAAAGCAATTTTTTTACATTTTCTTTTTAATATGAACTTTACCAATTATCTTAATGGAATTATTAAAATTAACTTTCTATGCTCACAGAGACTATCTCTAAAAATGAACTTTTCTGATTACAATTCAGCTACTTGAAAATATCTACCCATCATAACTTTGCTAACTCAGTCTCTGTGTGTCTGTGCACTATACTTTCCTTTGGTATGAGGAATTCTATGGGGCTAAATACTTTATAGGACTTCTATCTGAGGAAAAAATATGGGATGCTGTGTCAATACTGTAAAAAATAATTTATAGAAAGATTTTCTCCAGAATAACCCTAAGCGATATACTGAAAATTTTAAGGAATAATGAAACAGTTTATTAGAGCTTAGTTCTGGACAATACAGAGACTGAGGACAATAGACATTTCAGCTTGCTATGAAAAAAAGGGAAAAATGGTTTTGAAAGAAGTGTGGGCTTTCACAATTAAGGATCTAAACAAGTAAAGGCATATTTTCTCAAGTATTTCTTTTGAAGAGGACATATTAAAGAAAACCCTTAGCTTACTTGCTTTTCATCACATGCTACTTCACTGCTCTGCAAACATCTAGAATAAAGGCCTAGAAAAAAAAAAAAAAAACAAGTTAAGGAAAATTATGTTACACATTAAATGGTTTCCCATGTCTACAGATGCATCTACCATTGTTTACTGGCATATCAGATTTTTCTAAAGAAGTTGAAGACCTATTGCCTCTGCTAAGCACATGGGAAAAAAACCCCAAGAGTTTGCATAGGACTGGTTCTGGGCAAGGAAGAAATTTCTCTTTTATTAAGACTGACTGAATGAATGCATCTTTCTTTTCTGTATGACTGTGACTGCATACTATGTGCTCTGTGGTCTACATTCAGAGCATATTTCTGGTGTCTCTGAGCTGTGCCAAGGCAAGCAGCTTGGCAGGTGGTATTAAGATGATCCTCTCTGTGAACACAACTGACAGCCCTCTGATTACATAAAGTGTCTCTGACTGAGGCAAAAGGCTTAAAAAAATGACCTTCTGAGTAAATAATCTCAGAAAACATGAGCAAAACACTGAGCACTTTTTCATAAGTAGAGGAGCTAATCCTTTTATCTCTAAGTCAGATATTTAGAAGTTAGTATGATACCAATGGTTACTGAGGGATCAATGATAATGAAAACCCAAAGTTGATGGGGGAAAACTGTCTGAGTAGTTATAGATGTTTTAAGATATTTCTTTTCCTTCACTGGCCTTTTGACTCCATACAAAACTATATCAGGATACAGCTCATGGGAGAGACTATCCAGGAGCTTAAAGATGCAGATGAATATACTAGAAGAATATAGAATTGAATGGAGAAGCAGATAAAAAGGCTGTACAAAACTAGGTGAATAACCCAGGAGGAAAAGTTGTATTAATGCAGTAGACAGGTTTGAAAGAAGAGTCTTTCCTGGAGACCTTAGAAAAGGAAGAAAACAAACAAACAAGGAGAGAAGAAGTAAAGGAGTGGTCAGAGGTTTTAGTGAAGTAAAAGGTTATGAGAGTCAGGGACTCATTCTGAAAAGGGAACAAGGATGATGCACAGAAGATGAAGAATGGAAAAAAGATGCACAATTATTTTCAGTAAGAAGATAGAACAGAAGGACACAACAGACATGTTCCAGCACCAGGGAAAGACAATCTTGAACCTTTCATAAAGGAACCCATTCATAAGAGAAAGATACACTAGAGCACATGGAGAGCACAGCAAGTCAGGATGCCTGCCAGAAGAAAGGTTGCAATGTGCAAGCCTTTGCACAAGACCAAAAAGGAGCATGAACAGAGCAGAGAGAAATCTTTCGACTGTCCTTTCTACTAAGAAAATAATGGTATCAGATTCATGCTAGAACATACTGAAACAAAGCACTGAACTTCAGTGTAGGCACAGATGGTTTGGATTCATAGAGAATAAAAATTGCAAAGGCACAAAACATTGTAAATAAAACAATGAACAAAAGCAGTGTTAAGCACTGTTTGGTTTAGTATTTATATAACATTTGGAAATTTTTCCTGAAGACTACATTGCACATAAATACTAAGGGGCTAAGAATGCCAAGACTACTAACACAAGCTTTAGGTATCAGAGAAATCATATGCAATCTCTCTGTTTTAATTCACTTGAAGAGGAAAACTGGGAAAATCAGAAATATTGCAACAGAGAAGGAAATATGAGAGTGCAAAGGTATGATTGCAAGAAGATTGAAAAGTCTGTACTGATAAGACTGATGGCCAGGTAGGCTTGCTTTATAGCAAGCATGACTAGACAAAATATGAGCTACATAGAATAGACAAACTAAGAAAAAAACAGTTGGATGTCATAACCTGCTGATGGCATGATAACATATCAGGAAATACAAAACCACTGTTTGGGTAAAACAGAATATCCTTGCATTCCATGTCATTTCAGAAAAGGGCAACTGAAGAAACTGGGAGTCAGACTAAGGTCAGTTGCTGATTGCCCTGACGAGTTTGGATACTGAGAAAGACCTTTCTAATTTTAGATAAATATTACAGGACACTGTTATTTATGAGGGAATTTAGCTGCTCAGAGTAGATTGGACAGTAAATATGACCTTGTGTTCTAGCTGTGATAATTAGCAGATTCTTTATCCAGTACTGACTGAGAAAAAATAATGGTACTACAGTCTTGACTTTTTCATTAGTAATTTAGATACTGTGTAAAAGCTGATCATAATAAATAACAGTGGAGGAAGTCATCATTAAATAGTAGGAAATTACTTAGTAAATTGGAATTAACAGTTGAGACTACAAATGAAAGTCATTTGGAATGTCTCTAAGCTAAAGGTGTAAAATCTACCTGAAGTTTATACTGCAAGAAATGGTACAGTTCTAAAGTGGTACATTTCTAAAGCAGTACATTGCATCTGAGAATCTAGAGATGTACCCACTAAAAGATATTCAGGAAATGAGTAGAAACTGGAAGAGCTTGTTTCTTCTTGCCCTACTAAAAAAAAAATAATAATAAAAAAATCTGAGTTTGGATAAGTTGCTGTCTACAAATCAGGGAAATTATTAGGGATGGTGAAGAGCTTTTAAAAGTAAAGGACAATAATGTTACATCTTTTTTATTTTTTTATTTTTTTAGCAAATAAAACAAGGCAGCCATTCTTTATCCTTGAAGCCAGCTGGCCAAAAAGAGCTCACATCTGCACACTTGAACACTATCACTCTCCAGACTGTGGCTGCATCCATACACCACCTGGGAATCATCCCTGGTCAGGCACCAGCATATTTTGGAGCAGCACTAATTGGCCAGAGTCAATACCTCAGCATGGATCATATTGTTTAATACTATGGACAACAGTATGTCCTTGCCCAAGCTAGTGTCTTGTCTCTCTGTCTCTGTTTAGTTTACAAGTATAGACACAGTCTATTAGAACAAGAATTAACATTAATTAGAAAACATGTAGTATAGAAATAGGTGAGCATATAATACAAAATAGAATTAAGCTGCTGGGAGAAAGAAGCAACCCAACTTATTTCAAGATGGTCTTTTATAAAGGGTTTTTTTGAAGATTGCCACAAGGGGTTATACAGAATCAGTTCTGTTAATTTCAGTATCTATCTTCTCCTTCAGGCATCTGACAAAATTATCTCCACAAAAATGGTAAGATCTATAAATTTGATAAACAGTGTAGTGAGTACTACTAAAAACTTCTAGATATCAAATAGAGAGTCCTGAGCAGTACAAAGTGAAGCCTGAAGACTCTCAGTCTTGCTGTTTAAAACCTCCTGAGGGACCCTAGATGTACTTCTGTAATGTACATGAGATGTAATCCTACTACACAGAGGTTTTGTTCTTCCTTTGTATGCATTAGTACTAATTCATTGAGCGGATGGCGAACCAAATCTCTTGGTTGTCTGAAAGGCAAAGGGCCACATAACAGCATTTACAAGTTTGATCCTTCCTAACTAGAAGAAGATTTGCGTCAAGCCAGCTAGAGAATGATGTGATATTAAACAAGACAGTGCAGAGTGAAGGATTGTTCTTGTTAGTCCCATCTTCCCTCGCTTTTCACTCTGAACCCTTGTTTGAATAAATAAATTACCCTTTCCTTTTCACTTAGAGGAAGGAATATGCAATTACTTTTAAATACAGCCTCCATGTCTTTAATTAAAATCTTACATTCATGAAGTGAGGTCCTGTGGTTCATTTCACAGCTAAAGATGAGCTACTGGGGTTTAGGTGAACCTGAAAAGTAATAGATCAGCATATTAACTGCAAACTACTGTGGATTATTTCCTGTTTCTGCCAGTTGATTCACCTGGAAAGATCCTGTGAAAGTTCAGCTAGAGCTGTCTCTACTGATTTTTTAAAGAGCAAATCACAATCCTGACATGTAAGAGTTTATTAAGCATTATATTGATTAATGCCACTAGCACCCATGGGAAGTCAGATGTGCAATCAATACAATAGGCACATGCCCTTCTCAGGTGCTGAGGATAACTCTGGCTACTGCATCTCTTGATGGAGATGAACCATTTATATATATGAAGATGACAACCCTCCTTTAAACTTCTAATCTAACAAAGCCTGAATTGTATCAGTCTGTT
The DNA here is from genome assembly GCA_033439905.1 of Ceryle rudis. Taxonomy (NCBI): domain Eukaryota; kingdom Metazoa; phylum Chordata; class Aves; order Coraciiformes; family Cerylidae; genus Ceryle; species Ceryle rudis. Next base: position 72,397 of record JAAGNO010030513.1, read on the forward strand.
TGTCCAACTTGTGCTTGCGTGCAAAGATGAGTGAGCCATGTGTATGTAACATGCTGGAAGTCTTCACAGAATCAGGCAGCTCCTCTTTCCATGTGACAGTCCACTGTGTAATAAATCCAGGTTATTCCATGGAGAAGGGAGAGCCACAGCAGGATGTATACTGTGAGCAAATGTGAAGGAGTAGGCTTCAGAATATCTACCTGACAATTAAGAGTATTTCATCACTAAATAAAAGAGGTCCAGGGCAGAGGTCAGCACTAAAGACCTAATCACTGCTTCCCTGTTAGCTCACTTCCTCGTCCTTCTAATTTTTTTCTGTTTTAAAGTCCTATGCAATGACACTGGGCAGAGAGGAGGTAACACTAGAAAGTACTTGAGGAAAAGTGAGATGTGTGAGGGCCTGCATAGGAAACAATCAGTCATGTAATTTTTGGTGTTTTGGAAATCAGACATCTTTTCCCTTTCCAGTACAAGATTCTGAAGAAAGTCTTATCCTGCAGGCTGTCCATGCCATCATAGATCTGTTGGAGTAGCCAAACCAGAGAAACACATCAAACAGGCTGAGAAGTGGAGCCGAGCATAACAGCTCTGGGCTTTTCTCAGGAGTGGAAACAGTATACTGGAAGTCCCCTGATTTGGAAGATAGTCCCTGTGGCCATTTCCAGAAAGGGAGCAAATGCCATCACTTTCATTACCTCTAGGTTGACACAAAAGGGACAATTCCTTGTTATTTTCCTTCTGTTACATCTCTTTTGCAGATATTTCCACAGGAATAAATTATGCAGTCATGGATTCTGGCTGAAGTCCCAAAATCTCAACTATGTGGAACTGTCTGGAGTCGTAATGCAATTACCCAAGCTGAGGTTCTTAGCTTCAAATGAGACCTCAGATTTTGAAATAGGAAAGTATGTAAAAAACCTTTCTGGAGTCAAAATGGGAACTGAATGGATATTAAGTGATTGGATGAAGAGTCCTGACCCAGGCTCTGTTCCTCAGTAGAGTTAAAACAATATAAACATGTATAGGCCCTCGGACTTGTTTTTTTAAGTTTGATTTTGTAGAAGTCTTTCAGGATGAATATTTGAGAAAAACAATTTATTTTACCATCATAAATAGGGAGAACACAATGAGGACTAGTAACTAACTCTTCTTTCTTTTACTTGCCAGTATCAAAATTCAGGATTCCCTCGCTGACCATTAGATCAATGCAATTAGTGTAATTCCTTGTCATGCTTTTTTATAGCCATTCCAAAGACCTACAGATTGAACATATTTCCTTAGTGTGATTGCAGCACACAAAAAAATAATATTGCATGGACATTACACACAAGCTTTTGAGAACTTGTTATGATGCATCTTTAATTCAGTCAGGGAATATTAAAGGGACCATTAAAGATGTCGGTCTTTTTTTTTGTTTCAAGCAGTATGACCTCAGGCAAACACATATAAGTTTAGCATAATGCCGAGATATTAACAAAAGAATATGATTATAAAATCAGTGACCATTATAGAAAAACCTAATGAACCTGTCAAACTTATTATTAGTTTTAGACACACAGAATAAAGCATGACATTGGAGTGAACCACAGACTGTATTATATCAACAGAAATTATATGGTCCTCATCTTATCTGAATCAATAAAAAAATGATATTTAGTCTCCATAAACTTTCAGACAGTCATAATATACATTAGTTCTAAATACATAATTTCTGTTCTTTTGCCAAACACTTACATTCTCATTGTCTAATATCAGTGAAACTGCACCGAATAATTTCTGGATATGTAAGAAATGCTTTTTCTTCACATGAAAAAATCCAAAGTATTTCTATTCCATTTATTGAAAACAATTTAAAAAAAAAAATCAGAAAATATTCTGCGTTTCTATTCTAAGCAATATATAAAGCACCTTTAGTAATGCTATGAAGAGGAAATGATTTCTACATTTATAGAAAGTGTAAGAGTGCCAACCAACATTTTGTGTACATCTAAAATTATTTATCCCACTGCATCTTTTCTGACAACAAGGTAATTGCTTCAATAATACAAAAACTAGAAAATAGCTTTTGCCACACAAGTCTTAGTAGAACACAAAATAGAAAGCAGAGTGTAACTATTGAACAGAAAATCACATTATGAGGAATATTTTTCTTCATAGCACAATTCTTTCTGTATTGAATTCAGAAGATCATTTCACTTAGTTCTGGAGATATTTTTTATTATTCTTTGTTACCTGAAAAGTTCCATACATATTTTATACTTATTAGTAATACTCATTGTTAGTGAAAACTATTTTGCATCACATCAGAAATGCTTCTTTTCTTTAGAAGTAAATAAAAAAAAAAGATCAAAAGGAGCTGCAAACGTTAAAAAACTGACCTCAAAAAGGATGAAAAATTCATACAAGCCATATCAGAGAAAAAGTGTACAGCAGCAGTGCCAGAATGATGCCTGCAATATGATCAGAGAAAGGACGGTAGCTAATGAGTCAAGGCTGGTATTAGGCATCTTACTAAGGCAGTTTGATCAATGAGATAAATGTATCTTTTTAACTCAGACTGTTCCATAAGGAAAGTCCTTTTCTGTAACCCTGTTAAATGAACAAAAACCCCACATTTTTTAGAAATTTCTTTGATGTGCCTCCCTATAACATAAAAGCCAAGACCTTTGCCTGCCCTTCAAGAGCAGATCAACACATTAGAAATGTAATGAGGAACATTAAGCCAAGGAAGAAATCGCAGGCTCTGTGACTGCAGGGAAATGTGATTTCACCTGTTTGCTGAGCAAGTTAACTACACCAGAATGGCAGAGAAATGCCCCTACTGTGTGCTTCACTATGTTCAAGCTTTATCTCCACAGCTTGTCTTAAGTAAATTTTCAGCAATATTTAGGCAATAAAGCAAAAGATCCAAAAGATTTCCTCAACTCATGTCTCAGTTTGATATGAGACAACTTTTGGACACTCTTCACTCCCAATGCACTAACTGATGATACAAATTGGTGGTATGCTCAACGGCCTCTTGTGGCAGATCTCTATGTACATTTACCCAACTTCCTGATCAGTGAAATAATTTTGAGCTCTGTAAAGTGTTCAGTGATATGAAAATGCAAAGTAAAACTTGCCTGTGGCAACACTGTTGGGCATGTGTGACGCATAAAGCATCCTGCAGCCCTAAGCTTCCAGTGTGCACCCTGGGCGTACACCAGCAGCACTGAAAGACACCTGCTTGGATGGTAGGGAGAGTCCTCTGCTCCAGATAACCAGGAGGTCAGGACTGCAGAGTGTCCTATGAATAGCATGGGGATAGAAACATGGACATAGGGTCAATGGTAACAACACAGGTAGTCACAGGGAAAAATCCTAAGTCTTAATGCCTGTAGGAAATGTGCATCCCAGGCCAAAAACAGTAAATGCTTCACAGCAGAGAGAAGATGGCATGCCCCAAAAACTGGTGCTTGTGACTTCAAGGACCTAATAAAAGAGTCCTAAAATTTTCTGTTGTGTAGCATTTCACTACCAGTCTGGGTATCACTTCCTGTTTGGTATAACCCCAGAGAAGGACTGACTGAATACCCTTGCAAGATATCGCTCACCTTGAGCTTACAGAATGTCACTAAAAAGCCAGGAAGAGAATGAATGCTCCATTTACTGCTTAAATTATGTTGATCAAGGACATGAAAGGGGTGTGTGGAGGGGGGTACATTTACAAATATTAAAGTTTTTTTTAAAAAAAATCATAGAGAACAGATTCTGTCAGTTTGCTGTGCCTGTCATCAGTGATGAGATATTGATGTAGCATGACACAAATAAAGAAATACAACAATAATAATCTCTTCAACTTGTTCAGTTTTTCATATTCCCTGTAAGTGTCATACCTTCTTGTGAGTATTAAGGTAGAATAAAGGAAGTAAATGACAGTTTCAGATGGAGTGTTTTTGATAAATACAAGCTGTTACAGTGGAGGTTTATTGTTTCAATTTTTCTTAATACAGAACCCACTGCTGCTCCCATCGATGTCAAAGCTACGAGTTTGTCTGTATCAGAGATTCTTGTTGCGTGGAAACATATTAAAGAAAGTCTAGGAAGACCACAGGGATTTGAGGTATGAACATGGAATATCATAATGAGAAGTCTTGTTGCTGTTGCTAGTGTTGCATTTTGTTAACATGTGCAGTAGTGAAACTTCAAGAGCAATTATGCTCAGTTTAGCATACATATGACTAGCTGTAAAACAACGGTCACAGCTGTAGCACCAGAACATCTTTTATTTATTTGTGCTTAAAAACTGTTCAACACCAGTTCTTATAACATCTCTTTGACACTTCAAAAAGAGCTGAAAGGACTGCAAGTGACCCAGCATGCCTCTTTCACAGTCTGGGGAAGATTAGGTATTGACTATTTTCAGCTCTAAGTGACCAGTTCAAACTTGTTATTTACTGAGAGCAATCAACACAGAGAAAGGAAAAGTCCTCTGCCATCCATTTGCCTTCATCCTGCAGTGGCTGGGGGACATCTGCTGGGCAGATCATAAAAGGTCGTATGTCAGGAAGGGAAGCAGCAGCCTCACAGTCCACAAATAAATCTCTGCTTAGAGACAGCCTTTCCTGACTCTGGAAAGAGAACTGGCCCTGGCAAAAGACCTACTCACACTTTCGGAGTCAGTTATAACATTGGATCCATTATACACCCTCCAGGAACATATGAAGTCTAGAACTAAATCTATCTTTTGGGGTGACCACCAACCAATCGAACCTTGTGGAGCTATGCTGCTCCTAATAACTGTAATATCTCAGCTGGACTTGATCTTTTGATTTTGGAGTGCAGGTTATTTGACATGCTTTAGTCCTTTAGAGAGTTCTGACTCATTCCTGATTCTCTACAATAACAATGAAAAGAGGTTAAGCATGTAGATCTAAGGCAGATACCAACCATATGGATATCTAAAAACATTTTGTCTTTAGATCTACTATCACAGGGGGTCTCCCTTGCAGCATGTCTGGACAAGATATGAGAGCTGAAGACCATTGTGATGGCCTTGGGAAGGAAACAGAGGTGGCCAGGTAGCACCAGAGCCACCACACTATCCAGGGCAGCCTCAAGCTTGGCAGCCAAGACCAGGACAGCATATTTACACCCCAGATTTGATACAGTTAGTTAGCATTTTTTGTGTGTGTGTGTAGCTTCTCAATACTTAGACTCTCCCATATTGCTATCCAGCATGGGCCAAGCAGGCTGTGACTATAGCATGTCTCTCTCACTTTGGGTCTCTCATTTGTCCAGGTCTCTTTCCTACATAGGTCTCCATGCTGAACTTTGCAAACCCTCTGTCAGTTCTCTCACGGTACTTTATCCCCACTCCTTCCTTATGTTAAACATGTGTTTATCCCTTTGCACATGGCTTGTTTCATGCAGCAAAAGTGATATCTAACCATTTTACCTTTAAAAATGCCATATATAGAGAGAAGAAAATGTATCTGATAGAGTTTATATTTGCTTTGCAAATGCTATCCCTTTCTACACTGGAGTGTTTCCCTTGCTACTAACCTTTGTCTTCAATTTCCAGGTTAGTCATTTATCCTCTGCAATAAATTACTTGCTACACCCCATCCTCTTCTCTTTAGAAAGGTGGCTGGTTTGTTATTCCCTCTCAGGTATCTTGAGGTCTTTTAAATTACACCTACTCTTTTCAGTTTTATCCTCATTACATTGATTGCATTATTCTCAAAATGTTTTATTAACTTTCTTTTACATATTTTAAAATGAAAAATAGATTTTCTTTCTACAATTGAAAATTATTTCCCTAGGAACTTAGTCTTTCATAACTTGAATGTATTTTGCAGTTACCTGCTTGTCACATAGCACTTCCCTTAGCTCTACAGATGTGTCCTATTGATAGGTGGCTGATACAGACAGGACAGAGGGCTCTCTTTGCATCAGGGGTGGTCTTCCTGGCTTGGAAAGTGTTTAGACCTTTGGAGTTCAGCATACTCTGACCCCAACAATAATAGTCACCTGCTCTATGTCTCTCATGGACTTCTTAGGAATGAATTTGGAAATTGTTATTGACACAGCAGGGGTTATTAACATCAAACCTTGTTATTAACATCAAACCTTATTATTAATTTGGCTTCTCACTGTGCTGCACACCAATTTTAGGATTCTGGTGTGAAGATTACAGAGTAAATATTTCAAGCCAGGGATCTGTAGTAGAGAGACCAAAAAAAAACCAAAAACAAATTAAACAAAAAACACCAAAAAACACGCACACAGACACACACACAAAAAGACAAACAAACAAACAAAACACCTAAACTTCACCACTTCTTTCTACCTCATCTCATGAGCAAATTAGAGGAGCCTTCTGAGGTACTTTTATCTGAGGAGAGCAGAGTGGGTTTTTTTTTTTTAAATTCCTCCCCATGCTGTTTTTCCCTCTTCATTCATTTAGCCACAATTTCTCTGCGTGCTTTCTGACACATGCATCTTTCAGGGAGTAGTTTGCCCTTTTCTGTCCTCATTCCCAGGAAGAATTATGATCAGAGCAGCCCTTAGTAAACAGAAGAGTAAATGCTGCTGTCCTACATAATTCAGCAGAACAGAACACAGTCTGAGGACAGTATTGCTAGATCTTTTCTGTTCCATTTTTGGGAAGGATTTCATCAAAAAGGAGATAATGACTTACAAGATCTGCACAGCGAGTCAGTGTATTACAGTATTCACTTAGCAACATAAGTCCACACTATCATCTCAATTTTGCTAACATACTGACAGTTTCTCTTGAAAGCATCACCTTGGTGCAAAAAAAGGACACTATAGCGAGACACTGGGGATGAACTCCCCCCGAAAAAAAAAAACAAAACCAACAACAAATAAGTACAGAGTAGCTTTATGCTTTCCATATCACTTTTTTCAGCTTCTGTCAACCCTATTTAAATTTAAAAACTGATTCTGAAAGTTTTATCATATGTAGCACAGTGCAGAACATAGCCTGTAGTACTTCCTTAATCCACAAATAATGTACAGAAATCCAATGACTTTGATAAAAAGATTATTTTTTTAATTTATTTTTTTTAACAGTTATTTTCTAATGTAGAACTGTTGTGGACCACAAGTAAAATGTTGCCTTCAATTTAAATTGAATACAAAATAATCTGAATAGCCAGTCTCGTTTTGTGTCTCAATTTGTATTCTGCCTGTGGTCACCACAGCAGTGACAACCACCTACACAGTCTTCACATTTGCTTGCTTTTAGCAACAGCATTATAGAAGAGGGGGCTATTTTTTCAGCATTTGAATGTTTGGGCTCTAATCAACAGAAGTGACAAAATATTTACTACATATGGACAAGTTTGCAGTGACCCATTTTCACTCTGGCCCTGTTGGCTTTTTGTACTAAGGAGTAATGAAGGACGTAACGTCTAATTTCACATTGTCATCCCTGAAAGACAATGTTAACTGTTATGTCACTTGAGTTTTATGTAAGTTTTGTTGTACTCATTTGCATCTTCCAAAGCACATATTATTCCTGACTTCAGTACAGGCTTGTCAGCTGTCCGCCCGACCTTACTAAATATATGCCAGCAACACTCTGATAAAGTAGAAGTAGCTTGAAAACTTTGTCAGAATGGTAGAAAAACATAGTGTTGTACTTCATACTTATTGTTTAGAATCCATAACCTGAAGGTTATAGAATCCATTTCACCCATAGGCAATCTTTTCTTTGTCACTCACTACTAGTACGGAAGGGAAAGAAAAGAATTACTGGCTGGAAGAAAAGATTTTTTTGTTTTCTTTTGTTATTTTCAAAAAAACCCAAGGATAATACTTAAGTATTAAGCCAGCTCTAGTCTTTTTCATTGGAATTCCCCCAAGAGATAGGAGCTTGACTAACTTAATCAAAAGATCAACCTGCAATAAAAAAAAAATACAAAAAAATTAGAAAATGTCAAATGCCATTTTCAGGGAAGACTACTTGACATAATAACTTCTTTATATCATATTCTGTCTTTTCAAAGAAAAATATTTAAGTTTTTGATTTTTTCTTAGATGTACTTTATGTTTTTACAGTGGAACAGAAGATTATGTCTACATGGTACTGGAATTTTGGTTTTTTATTAATTTAGTGATCTACCTTGAAGCACTTGAGGAAGATCATATGGTTGTTTCTACTTGTGGATGGTAAAGCAAGACAGAAAAACAGATGAATTGGCGTTTCACCAGCCTGAGTACCAATTTACCAGACTTCACTTTTGGAATGAATCAATTTTCCCAAACACAAAATTAGCAGTTGGATAATTGCATATATGAGTCAATTTTGCCTACAAAGTTACTCATATGCTGATTCAAAACCCTGTAAAATCCCGAAGTCTGTAAGCAGGAGTTCACAGCAGGAGCAGTACTACTACTTTTCAAATCCTTAAAGTATGGATTATACTCTAGGTTTCTCATCAGGGCCTCAAGAGAGCCATACCCTTTACAATATCTGTATCACGCATAATTTGTAACAAGACTACTAGCTTTCTATTGCCTAAAATCAGAAACCTAGATAAGAATTGATTTTTCATAAGAAAATATGACTAGATATTTTTTGCTAGTCCTCAGGTTTAAGGTACAATATCATTTTTTTGTTAGGAAGGAATGAACTGAGGCTGACTGGCCTTTTTGCAGGAACATCTCATCTTGTTCTGAAGGACAGTTACAACAATGTCTTCAGATAATACACGAAGCACCTCTTCTCCTGTCCTAAGTGCTTGGTTCTACCATCGCACTAATATTTGTACGACTTCAGTGTGCCAGCTGAAGGCACTGATAGCTTTTCTGATAATGATAATTAAAATAGTTTTTTATGACATCTGAATCATGGTGTGGGTTTTTTTCAGGAAAGTTCTTTCAGCTCACTGCTCTTTCTCCCCTAGTACCTTCTGTACTCTGTGATCTCTTTGAGTTCATTTTCAGGTATGTGGGTACTGTTGATGCTGGTAAATAATCAGAAAGCCTAGGAAAGTTTGTGTGTTTTGCCCACTTCTATTCATCCTGCCTAACTTAGGCTCTTACTTGATATGCCTAATTTGTACCTTTAATTCTCTGTGGTCAACAGAAAGTGTATCCAGACAATGACTCTGACTTTACCGAATTGAGAGAAGAGGGCCTGAAATTAGATCAGATTAATTTATATGTGTGCATACCCCCAGAAACCAATTAGGGAAAAAGATTAATGTTATTTAAGATAACATTTAACCTAAAACTTTAAGGAAGTGTTTTGTATATATTAGAGGTAGACAAATTTTAGACAGAAACAAATTTTTAACATGGTTATTTACTTTTAATGATCACTTAATCCATAATGAGGACAAAACAGGTTGCATGTTCCTGCATCTCCTCTATTAAGTTGTTTAAATACTATTACTACTTTCTCTCCAGCTGAAGGAGATGGGTTTCCGGGCAACTTTTTGACTAAATTAAAAACAACAGAAAGCCTAGCAAAAATATAAAACCTCACAGATGATAATGTATTAAACACACCAAATGTGGGGGGGTTTCCCTCCATTTTTCTTGAAATATGGGCTACTCTTTTATGATTTATGCTTCATGTTATGTCAATATTCAAAGTTATCATTAATGACAACCTACTCTAACTATGGTAAATCCTTTCTGAGCAATATAAATTTAGGTTACAGAAAACAGTAAGATTTTGGAAAAAACTCAAACACATAGATGTAATCAAACCCTTCTTTTTAAGAAATATGCCCATCACTTTAAAACATCACCAGTATCTTAGTTTCAATTCAGATTGATATAAGCGTCCCACCATCAACCTCAGCCAACAATCACTGGAGTTCCCTTTTTTAATTTTATAACCACTTTTTCCTCTAGTTCATTTGCCATCAACAAATGTATGTATGCGTTACAAAAGAAAGACAAAAGCATATTTTAAGATCGAAGTCCAAACTCACCTGGCAAATCTTTAAGGGAAATTTTAAAAGCAGAGACCAAACACTTAAGGGTTTTGCAGTACAGGAGAAAGTGAAATAGAAGCATTGCCAAATTGCAATTAGTAATTTGTTGCTTAATACAGTATATTCATTCCTCAAAAAATACTCCTTTGCCAAGGGGGAATACCTTTGCTATGTGGTGCAGCAGAACTCATAAGGAACATGCCACGGTAACTTTTGCAGACTTAACATGTGCAAAATATAATTAGTATCCAAACTAATAATGCCATATAAGCCGTTGTGGAGATAATTTCCAAACACATGAAAAATATCAAAAGGGCTGAGTTATCCCCCTAGCTTTCATCCACACTCATCAGGTTTTAATTTCTATGTACTCCTAACAACAATATTTGGAAAAAAAAAGTTTTTCACTTCTTCATACTAAAAAACATCTTCAATACCAAAGCTGGGGACTATTTACTGTCTTACACATTGTATTCACATGAGATGTGGTATGCCCATAAACAACATGACCCATTTTGCTACTTATAATTTTGCTCCTGGCTTTCTAGAGCCAGCTTTTCACTACTTCCATTACATTTCCATCCCTGCTACTGTCCACCTGTGCAACTTTGGGCGTCACTTTACCTTCCTGACCATTTCCCTGATGGTTCATCATCAGACTTCACTATCTGGATATTAGGTGTTGGGTTAGGGGTATGAGTTTGATATTTTTCTGCCAGAGACCCAAGGACTTGCACTGATGCAGTTTTGCAAAGTCCAGGTTTGCCTGTTTCAGAGCCCCACTAAGGGCTTTCACTGAGACAGTTTAAGAGTTAGATTTGATTTATTAAAGCAACAGATACAATAGATTGGGAATTGCCATTGATAAATGCACTAACTGAAAAATTAAGCTCAAGTTAGTAATTCCTGGGTAACATTTGGCAAAGATGGAGGTGCAAGTCTTTGCAATAGTGCTAATATCTTCTGCCAGCAGAAGTTATGCCACATATTGAAGGCACAATTCTTACTAAGAAAGTATCCCTGTCTTGGGTGGGGGAAGAGTACAGCCCACCAACCGTCTTTGTGACATCTTCAGTCTTCTCCAACCTCTGCTCTCCTTCTCCCCCCACACACCCCGAGGTACTCCCCTCATGGTTTTTTGTATCCTTTTCCCATCTGTCCCTTCCCCTCACGTGACACCTAGCATGATTTGGATGAAGAGTTGAGTAACATAGCCATATATGTTTAGCATGTACTTCTGTAGGCTCATTACCCTATTAAGGGGTGTACGCTTTAATATGCATTTTGCAGATAATTACGCAAAGGTCTTCATTCAGACACTATAGCCTTCAAAATCTGTGTCAAAGTTGCTTGCTTTTACTATTTTAGCTGAAACAGGACCATCTTATCTTCACAAGGTTCTCTCCTTCATCCATTTGGTGTGCCAGCTCAGCAGGTCTCCATCCCAGAGACAGTACAAGCACAAGTGTCTTAACTTTTGTCCCAAAGCACACTAAATTAGCCTGCATATCTGTCACACAGCAACCTGGGCCATTACCCCACAATAGCGTCTCCAGGACAAGTGCTGTCTCTCACTACCTGTTTATGCAGTGTTTAGTACTATATGGGTCTCACCATTTTAGTGTCAAGTTTGTAAAGATGTATTACAGGTAAAAAGGAACCTGCCCAAGAGCTAATAAGCATTGGAGGTTTAAACCTAGTGTGTGAATAAATGGTTGTTGATTCTTTTTTCTTTCCAAGAACGATCTCCCTAGGTGTTACTTCAGACACCAACAGGGTTGGTGAATTATTCAGATAGCAAAACACCTCAGTGAATCACACTTTTCAACAAGTGGGGACTACAGCTAGATTTGATAATTGAGATGTAATTAATTTAAGAATTAAAGCAACAGCATTTCAACATGAGATAATGCAGGCACACACACAAAAAGATATTTACATGAATTTTACAATTGAAAGAGTAGACTTTGAGTTAGCACAAACTGATATACCCTTGATCAAAGTTAACAGATCACTTCACTCAGGTGAAGATATGACCTTACATGTAAATTGTTGCAGCCAAGCCTTTCTAGATTTTTATTTATTATTTTATTTTATTATATTTTCATATGGCAGTCCTAGTGTAATTATAAAAGGTCAATATTGTACTTACTGGTCTTATTTTCCTATGAACCCCTTATGGACCCCTTGGGTTTTTTAGTTCATCATTTTCTGGGATATATTCACAAGAGTTCTGTATTGTCCGTGACCTTTTTCTCAGAGGAAAAGTTATCCAGATATAATATGAATAACTTATTATGAAATAACCAACTTCATAGAAAAGGTCGAAATGTGGAATAAATGCAAGTAGGTCTCAGCATGGATAATGGTAAACTGAATACAGGTCTTTGAATGGCACATGAGTGACATCTCCTGCCAGGAAAAACAGGGTGCCATGAGAATTACCTTACTTGTATAGGTCACCTAGATATATTAAAAAGAGACAGTACTGCTTGTGGGTTTTTTTGTTGTTGTTGTTTTGGTTTGGGTTTTGGGGTTTTTTTTTCCAGATATGCCCTGCAAATACTTGGTCTCTGAGGAAAGAAATCAGTCAAATTCCAAGCCCCGCTCTATAACATCTTTGAGATTATAAGCCCCAGATACCAGAAATATGAACTAAAAACCACCAAATATCATTTAGGGTTTTTATATCTGAAAAGGAATAGCATAAACATGCTATCAAAATTGGATTTAACAGAAACCTGCTTATATCCAAGAACTAAAATTTAATCTACTTCCTTCTTTTTCTTCAAATAAGATTTTTCAGATGAATGAAATATTTACTTCAGTGTTCTGTCATTTCCTATTCATTACACTGATAAGAAATCTCATGGCTCTGAGTTGCACAGGGCCAGAATAGGAATATTGCTCACTTTTTAACAGATGAGGTCAGAGCTTTCCAGGGTGAAGGTAGATATTCTGGTGATCTACCGGAGAATGAGCTCTCCTTGAATTCTCTGAAATACTTTTGAGTCCTCAACAAGTTTCATCCTCTGCTCTTCAATATTGTAGTTACTTCACATGCTAGTACGCAGTAATTCAACATGCTTCAGGTAATACAGTGATATTCTGAGTCTTGTCTTCTTAGAGAAGTGAGAATTGCTTGGCTCTGAGGTTATATTGCAAATCCATGTTTAAAAGGGCCTGATGATCACACAAGAGGCAGAAGTGGCAAAAAGACCCTCCACAGGATAACAAGTATGAGCTTCTGGAAGCATGGACTTCCCAGATGCCTATATTAATTCTTCACTTGGTCACTTGTTGGCAGGTTGGCTACTGGAAGGACATGGAGCAGGAAGAAGCAGCAGAAAAGGTCAAAACTGAGGGAAATGAGTCATCCATCCTCCTGACAGGATTAGAAGGAAACACATTATACCACCTAACAGTGAGGGCATACAATGCTGCAGGGTATGGACCACCTAGCACTGCTGTGCGTGCAGCAACCAAAAAGTCCCGTAAGTGACCACAATACCTTTTCTCAAAGGGAGAATTCTGGGACCAACTTTGGCCCTCTTGGATTTTCCTTTAGTAAAGTGTATAATAATCAGGAATCACGTACAGTTTTGATTAATGGCTTTGCTTTGATATTTAGATATGAATTCATATGACTTTGCATTCATAACTAGCGTTATCTTCCTAAAAATATTTTTGACAAAAAAGGAACATACACCATGAATACACCACAAAGAACAATTCTGACACCAAAAAAAAAAAAAAAATCTTAAAAAATTCCAGTTAGAGTTGGGAGTCTACTAACACAACCACTTCAAAGTGTCATGAAAGACTGAAACACTTTTATTTTTAAGAAACTACACATAAAATAACTTTATATACATGGGGTTTTTTTTCTCCTCAGCTCCAAGTCAAGCACCAAGCAATATTATGTGGATACAGGATGGCTCTCATGTGTCTCTTGGATGGGAGCCAGTCAGACCTCTAGCTAATGAATCTGATGTAATGGGATACAAGGTCAGTGCTTCCCCTTCCTTGCTCACCTTTGTCTCTTCCAAATGACTACTCATCTTCCTTTTTGTTTTTTTTTTCCTTTCTTGTTTTTCTGTGTAAGTATGCTATACAGACTGTTTGCAATCCATTTCCACCATGAAAAGCAATAAATAACACTGAAAAAGGCAAAACATCCCAATATTTTCTGTGTTGTGATTTTCAACTACTGATTATAAACTGAGAAAGCTCTACCTAAGGGGATCAGTTCATCATATCTAGCACAGAAGTGGCTATTAATAGGACCAGCCTGCAATGAAATTCCTACTAACACTTCAATTTACCTGTGTTTGCAGTAGGATTTAGAGAAACACAGAAGAATGATGCATCTTACATTGGCATTAAAATTAATATTTTTATGAAGCAGAAACACAAATACTTTGGTTTGTTTTGTGATCATGTTAGTGATGTTCAATGATAAGTGATGAGAACATCTGGCATTTCAAGTTTTCAAGTTTTAAAGAGTAAAATCCATATTAACTCTTAAATAACAAGTTATAAAAAGCAGTAGAATTCACCACAATCTTTCAAATCAAAGAAGAATGTTTTCAATGTTTTTACAAAGATATGGGGTTGGGTTTCTTTTAAGAATACATATATGATCATTTCTATAGACTACAATCTGATATTCCCTCTGATACATCTGGAAATACCATCAAGAAAGTATAAAATGGCTCAAATAAACCAGAAACAGCTCTAACCTTTATCAGAATAGTTGAGATTCTGAAAAAGTTGAGCTGAGTACTTTATTTTTTTTACACCTCTCTAACCTTTCCAATTTTGTCTGATAGAAACTCTTACAAAGAAGAACCAAAAAGACACCTATGTACTCACTTCTTTTCCTCCCACACACCATAAGTTAGCAACTGAGTTTCACAGGAGATGCCAGGCCAGGTCTGAGCTATTCTCAGTTGACTTAGCTAGCTAAGGTTAACACAGTAAGGACATTATTTAGAGCATTTCCTTTACATTTGAATTTGTCTTCTTGAGCCTAAAATGTGAATATCTACATGAATTTTGGGGTAAGAATTTGAATCAAATGAAATCCAAAATGCATTTTGAAGACATTTTTGAGAAATTGTGCAACTCCTAAAGCTAGAGAGAGCAAATGCTTTATCTTCACTCTAGATCATAATCAATGTCATTTCACACTAATTAATTGCTAATACAGTTTGCTATTACTGTTTTTAAGCCATTGGGGGGAGGGGAGAGTAAGAGCATATGACTGTTCATATGTAATGTCAAGAAATTCTTAATGAAACCATGAAACAGTTTACATTTCAGTGACCGCTGTCTACACAAAATGTCTGGTACATAACACAAATGACCACTATGACTACTATCTACTTTATTGTTCATAGGTATTATTTAGGCAAGAAGGCCAGAGTGACAGTCAAGTTATAGAAACACAGAAAACCTCTGCAGTGGTACTTCTTCCTGATGTTGGTGTCTACATCATCGAGGTCTGTGCAGTAAGTGAAGGAGGGGATGGGACTGCAAGTCCCCAGATAAGAGTTCCATCCTTTTCAGGTAAGATTATACTTTTATTTGGAAGTGTGGTGGTTGTAGCAATGATCATTAACTCTATTATTCTCTACCTCAAAAAAATGTTCGCAAAATTCTCTAGCTATTAGGTAAAATCATTAATCAGAGTCTTCAGTTCTATGCTGAAACAAAGGTACTTGATGTCATTTCATAGAATCATAGAAAGGCTTAGGTTGAAGGGACCTTAAATATCATACAGTTCTAACTCCCCTGCCATGGGCAGGGACACATTCCACTAGATCAGGTTGCTCAAAGCCCCATCCAACCTGGCGCAGAACACTTCCAGAGATGGGGCATCTACAACTTCTCTGGGCAACCCGTTCCAGTGTTTTACCACTCTCACAGCAAAGAATTTCTTCCTAATATTTAATCGCAATCTAACCTCTTTCAGTTTAAAGCCTTTACCCCCTGTCCTACCACTACATACCTCTGTAAAAAGTCCCTCTCCAGCTTTCTTGTAGGTTCCCTTTAGCTACTGGAAGGCCACAATAAGGTCTTCCCAGAGCCTTCTCTTCTCAAGGCTGAACAGCCCCAGCTGTCTCAGTCTGTCTTCACAAGAGGTGCTCCAGCCCCCTGATCATCTTTGTGGCCCTACTCCGGACTTGCTTCAACAGGTCCATGTACCTTTTTTATTTGGACCACCAGAACTGAACTTAGTGCTCCAGGTGGGGTCTCACCAGAGCAGAGTAGAGGAGCAGAATCGTCTCCTTCAACCTGCTGGTCACGTTTCTTTTGATGCAGCTGAGGATGGGTTCAGCTTTCTGGGATGCAAACTCACATTGCCAGGTTGATCTTCTCATCAACCAGGACCCCAAGTCCTTCTCTACAGGTCTGTTTTCAATCCATTCTCCACCCACCCTGTATTTTTGCTTGGGATTGCCCCAACTGATTTTCTGAATTTAAATATTCAGACATAGGCACGTAAGGACATCTCAAATGTCTTAAGGTATCCCAAAAATTTGCACAGAGGTAGCAGATGTGATGTGGGACTTAGAGGACACACCATCATTCTGGACCACCAGCCAGTGGTGTACTATCTAGCACAACTAAAATGGACTGCATTTAGACAGCTGTACCCTCTGTGTGTGCCTGTGTTAGAATAGGCTGAATTTCTTGCAGGTTCCATTGATTCCCCTGAGAAAATACCTATTTATCAAATTATGAACTTATTACAGCATTAATGTGTTATCATGAAGTGAATTATGATGTCTAGATTCTATTTCCTCAGTTGCTGCAATATGTTGAAAGACTTTAAAGTCTCAATATTACATAGGGAAGAAAGAAATTGAATGAATAGTGGCAAGAAGAACCAGAAAATAACATTGTCTTTTGGGTAAACACAATGAGGAATCTTAATTCTAACTTTCTGCTAACATTTTAGAAGTCTACTAAACGTTGCTTTTTAGTCCTTAAAGAGTACTGTACAAAAGATGTGAGTCTGAATCTTCCATACAGGGCTAAAATTTCAGATCTAGTATAGTACAAACTACAGTGCTATCATCAGAACGCAGAATTGCCAACCCCTATGGAATACTTGTTTCAAGTATCTTTTGAGCTGTAACTCTAGGCCACAAAATCTTTCACTCCCTATAACCTGATATTTTTATATTAGACTATGCTCCACAGATCAGTCCCACTTAGGACAACTGTGGTTCAAAGAAACCCAGTCTGGTTCTGTTCCAGTCCTGTGATCTGTTGCCACCACCAGTCCGTTGCAGATTTCCCCTTAGAAGAACTTTTTAGGGGGCTGCTGTTGTCTAAAAAACACTACAGAGATGCTTGGCAAAACACTGGTGTTTCCTCTAGAAAAACATCAAGATCAAGGGCTAGCTTTCATTCTTTGTTCTGGGAAGAATATTTGTGATTGTGACTCAAGGCATCTACTGCAGTCTAATTCTTTCTGAGGATTAAGACATAAAACCACATACCCTTATGGAATTTCCTATTCATTTACAGGCTGAATATGAGGATTCAGCATGTGAGTTGCTCTAGATATCATCATAAAATCCCCAATTTCCTTATGTCTGCATAGGGAGCCTATTTTGTGATTGCAATTCTCACAAGGCAATCCGTTGTCTAAAAGTCAGGGTTTTGCTGAGCGCAACAGAATACAAGTTTGGGGCAAAATCTAGTACCTAAATGTACTGTGACCTATTTGCATAATTTGTTCCTTAATTACTTTGCTTTTCATTTCAGGAGGGAAAGTAACAAGTGCTCAATCCACCTTACATGTGTTGTCCACTTCCTCATCCTCTGTTACATTGCTTTTGGCACTGATGGTCCCTTCAACCTCATGGTGAAGACTGCAGACTTTGTTGTTGTTGTTATTTGTTTGCTTTAGCTTGATGACACCAAGGGTTGGATTTTTATGTCTGTGGAGAAACTGGAAACCCGAGCTAATGTTTAAAGACCCATAGAAATGCCTGTGGTGCACTTAGAGGAGTGTTGGAGGCACAGTCAATAACTCATCAGGTTTTTTTCTCTTCTTTATTTGTAAAAGCCCCCTGGGGAGGGGACACTTCTGGGCCCAAAAATATGCAGATTGTATGTAATAAACTTTTGTAAGCAAAGGTAATTTCTGTCAAATGTACTTTAGTTTTTAAATATGTTTGATTTTGGTGACCCCAGTCATGTATCATTAGGTGTTTAAACAGTGGTGTCTAGTACAGTACATCTGTTTGGTTTGGAAAAAAAAATCCTCTTATAATATATAGAACAAAGCTTGATACAGCTTTGTTAAATACTTTTCTTGCATCCCCTATGGCTGGCTGTTCCTACCTACAAGAAAGTAAAATATAGTATAGATGCACAGCCCACTGCAGAAGTACAGAGAATTTGTTCTGAAAATGTATAAATATGCATTTAACTAGCAAGAACAACTGTCAATACAATACTGGACAGCACACTCAGAAAATGGCAAGATGGAGCAGAGAAGCCATTATTTTTACTGCAAAGTAAACAGAAAATGATTAAACACAAATTTAAGAAGAAACAAGTTTGGTTTTTATCAAATGCCACATGATTTAATGTCAAATGAATCAAATATTTATTTTCAATACCAAATAAAAAAATGAATTCCTTATGCATATAACAATGAAAACTCCACTGGGCTCTTAAACATGAAATACATTAGTCTGGTAAGTGGACAAATAAAGCAATGCAAGGAGATAAACCTACTTTTTCCAGGTTCTTAGTTGTAACATTTTTTTTTCTTCTGGGTCCAATTTTTAGTAAGATTCCGTGCTTTATATATTTGGTAATCAAGTTGAAGTATATATGAAAGCATATTATGGAGAGAATATTAACATTTTTTGGAATGTAATCATTCACATATATACAGACTCCAGTATGATAAATTTTGGAGAATGCTGTGTCTGAAAAAAAATATTTGGATAAGTGCTACTGATCATCTTTCCAGCAATTTAGCTAATTGGCGCTATTTCTGTAGCTCACTAGAGATTATTCTTGTAGGCACCGTGTGTTATCAGTTTTAATCCCCATTTTTTCTGTTGTACGAAACAGTTTTTCACTCAATGGACAATTTGGACAATTTTTCTGCTTTGGAAGGCCTTTCCACATTTGGCACCTGAATCAAAATGATCCCCAGAGTATACGGTGTGTGTTTGTACAGTTATGGTGTGCATGGTGTTATGAGGGAGGATGTTTTACTACCATGTGTCTAGAGATTGCATCTGGGATGACCATTCCCTTGCCTGGAAAAAAAATAAAGGCAAGATTGTTTAACAGGCAAGTCCTAATAGCATAGTTCTTCTAGCTGTACATCCCTCTAAAAGTTTTAATGCAAATTTATTTTGGTCAATGGGTTGTGGGTCTAAAATGCTATTTTTTTGCCAGCTCACTAGCAAAATATTACTTGGCATTTAGCTAGTACTCTCTAAGTGTGCCCTTTCTTAGCAGCTTTAAAATAGTAGCCAAGAAAGCACAACACAGGTAAAGTGCTTGGCTGGTAAAAAGCTGACTGATAACTAAATATTTTTTCCTTTTCACTATTTTATCAGTACAACTTTTCAGAGATGGTTCAACCCAAATCTTTATTACCCACAAATATTTTAAAGAATTTTCTAAAAAAAAGTTTTCAACTTACTTAGTCACCATGTTTCTAGGAAAACAAAGGCAAGATAGCTAGCCGAGCATAGACTGTATACAGAGACAGAAGGAGACATTCTATATCTGTTTCTGGAAAAGCCTTTGAGATCTAAGACAGGAAGGTGGAATGTACCTTGCTGATTGAACAAACTCACAGAAAAAAAAAAAAATCCTACCGGTTGTCATTTGTAAAACAGCAGTATTGCTGCCACGCAGAGAACTTGCATTAGCAAACCATCATTTTTCAAAAGGTTAAAATAAACAAGAATAAAGTGATGAACCAAAAAGCAAAACGGCTATTTTATAAATTAGTTCAGCATAATTTCCTCTATTTTTTATACGGTTGCTCATCAATGCAGTTTATTTCAGAGTATTCAAAAATGCTACAGCCACTGCTGGTAGCGTTTCGGTTAAGTGACTTTCTGAATACCATGAATGACTATGCTTTATAAGAAGAATGAAAGACTGACAAGGAGATAGAGCTGCATCTAGATATATCTCGATCTCTAGTATCAAGATACAGATAGAAATACCGAACATACCATCAGGTAATGTAGTTGTATTGCAGGGACAAAAAGGGGTATGTTTTATATTCAACATGAACAGAATATGTATTTTGCATCTTAAATATATTAATAAACATGTTTTAAATGTTTAAGTACCTATGTATTACCTATTTGTTACTTTGTAGATGAAGATGTTTCCTTATCATGACACGTTATTTTTCAGTTGCAAACGAAAGCTCTTTCCTTTTTCATGTGGAAGATTGTAATAGTGCAGTCTAGCATCACTGAGAAGACTGTATTTTTGTATAATGCCACAAGAGCTGTTTGGAAAAAAAATAATTAGAAGGAAACTTTGTCTTGCAGACCAGAAGAAAGATACTGTCATGGCCCATATCAAAATGTTAGATATATTGTATACAATCTGTATATATGCTATATATAATGGTATATACGATGTGGAAGACACAGTAATATAATAGTTCCTGTGTACTGTTCTTGTAACATTAGATCTTTTTAATAAATAATTCTCTTTTTATTGAATTTTATCTTATCTCCTGTCAGCTCCTGAATTATATTCATAGAGGACAGGGTGACACAAATATTTTGGATTCCAGACACAATAACCTTTTAATTACATGAGTTTCAAGAAGAGGATGATGACTCTGCAATAGTGAATGTGGACAATGCAGCCATTAAAACCAAATAATTTTTGGCATCATTCTAGATTCACATATGTGTTGGTTTCCCGGGGTAGATGTTACTTTTATAATTATATAACTGAAAAGTGCAAGAAGGATGGAGGGCTCAACATGAAACTGTACCCAACAAATATTGCAAAATAAGTCTGCAAATTAGCTTCAGAGATAAAAGCTCTCTGAATTTAAAAAAAAAAAAAAAAAAAAGAAAAAAATCATGAAAAGAAGTGTTTTATAAAGAAACCACCAAGGGCAATCCTCTATGTACAAAAGTAGTATATGATTTCTGGAACCTCTCTCTGGCATTTATAACATTCTTTCAAGTGCCGATACCCCATGGCTGCGCAGGCATAAAAGCACAGCGTCACCATTTCATGTTCAGTTGAAAAGTTTAGTTGCTTTTTGTGATAAATCACAAAAAAAAGCTTTTAGAAATACACATACATTTTGGAGGAAAAAATGTAATCAGGGATGACCCAATTATAGCAAATATTTTTCTTTTTTTGATAGTTTTATCCGAGTTCTTAATAACACCAAATCACTTCTTTATGAAATGCATATCTATAGAGGTAAATGACTTTGCAACACAGTACGAAGTCAAAAAGCCCATTTTGGAAATAAAAATAGATTGCTAGAGTCACCATTTGAACTGAAGCTTCAATTACAAAATGGGTATGGCTTAAATAGCATATTATATCAGGACTTCCGTTAAATTAGTTACGAATGTCACAGAAAACTGTAATGACCTCTTTTTGCTGACATGGAAAAGTGTGCATATTGAAAATCCATATCCTATCAGAATTTCTACCAAACTGCAACCCATTCTTGCGCTTTTATGGCCATCATCTCAGTTCCTGTGAAGATGAAAGACGTTTTCCTTCTTAATTACTTCCTATGTTTTTGAGCAAAACAATGGCAAGGATAAGAGTAAATGAACAGCATTTTATTACAATAAGTTAGTTGGCTTTAGGCTTTCCAAAACAGCCTCCCTAAGCAGGTTGACACAGAGGCTGCTTTCAAAAATACAAGTCCCAAGTTTGCTCTAAGACTTTTCTTTCAGTTCTATAAAGACAGACCTGACCATTAATTTCATCTTTATTGCGGTTCATTTTTTTAATACTGTAAACAAGATAATGATAGTGTACCTATATTAAAGACTCACCAGCCTGGAAGAAAAATCTGTGGAAAATTGTACACTAGCAGCTTCAGTATTCACATTACTTATTACAGGGATCAGCTGCTTAAGCAAATTGGCACAGATATTTAGATGTTCAGCTATTGTTCCTTCCTGTGCTCCTTTTCTGCTGTCAGATTATTAACTAAGCACTCCAGTTTGTATAAGAAACCTCCCTAGTCATCAGAAGAAACTGATGAAGAAATCTGTGATGTCTCTTGGTTCATCTTTTACTATGATGAAAAAGATATGTCTGGGTAGAGAAAAACGGTATGGGTTGCTGGGTTTTTTTTTTCACTTTTGAGCTCAAACTCATCAATCCTAAAAAAAACCCAAACAAACCAAAAAAAAAACCCGGAGAAGAAAACCAAAAGAGAGTCTTCCTGAAAGATACAGTTAATCAAAATGAATAACAAAGGCAAGCAATATATGTGTTAACCACAAATAATTCAGTATATTTTGATTATTGTACAGAAAATAAGATGGGAAAGTGTATCAATTTCCTTTCAGTAACAGAAAACGTGAAAAACAGATACTGGAAGTATTTTAAGCATATCTGGGACAAATCTTTAGCAAGTACAATTTTACTCTAAGCGGCATTGCTCTGATGTCTGGCTGAGCAAGCATTTCAATTTCATAATGAGACCATCTCTTCTATGAAAGGGACTTTTTAAGACAGGAGAGAAAAACAGGGTAGTCCTTCTGATACTAATTTAAAACTTCATCGTGTGGAGCTGTCGCAGAAGCACCCACAAGAAAGACAGCAGCAGGTAACCCAAATGTGAATTTATTGCAGCCAAAATTGCCCAGCACTCCTGACAAAATAAAATTTCAAGTTCAAATGTCAGTCAGGAATATACAATTACACAGCTAATACCTACACTTTGAGGATTAATCTTTCTAGAAAGATGAAGCAAAATGTGCACACACTCATTCATGAAAAGGAAAACCTTCCACAAAAGCATACGAGTCTCTCATACAAAAGGGTCAAGGGCTCACTTAAGGATATATCCAGAAGAAATATACTCTCACTCAAGAGGGAGTGAGGACTCAGTCTCTGGAATTGTCCTTGGATGTAGTCCACCCGCTTGTTCTGAGGGAACTGACTCAAAATCAGCCCTGCTGTGAGGCTCCATTTGTACCCTAGTCAAGACTGAACTGTGGTCATTCCAATTTGCTGAAGTGAAGTCACTAACAAAGGCAGGCCAAGGTCTTAGACCATGAGGTGCCCAAGCTGATCTTTATCAGGTCTTTGGCAAGCCTTGGTCTTTGTCAGGTGTCTGTCAGGGTTTTGTCAGGGAGACTGCATCTGCCACAGGAGCAACTGAATGACTGAGAAAAGAAGCCTCGATCCAATTGCTTAGGTTTGTATAACTTAATCCCTTATTCTAGAGCAATATACACACCCAAATCTATCCTTATTTTGGAGAGAGTCATTCTAGGTGATGACATTTTATAAGCATACTTGTTCAAATTAAGAAGTTTCACATGTGTATTAGGTGAAAACACTGAATGCCCACTCTGCTGTGACCACTTGATTCTAGTATGTGGGCCATCAGATAACCAGTAGAGGTAATGTGTAAACCTGATCATGGTAAAAAGATACTAGACTGCAAGGCTCAAGCAAACAATCATTGAGTTTCACTCACAGGCTTAATACAGATTAAATTTATCTATTGCAGATTTTCATGGATGCAGTGGAGGAATGCCCTGTTTCAACTTAAAAGCAAGAATACATCGTAACAACCTAAAAACTGCATTAAATATATGTGTGTTAGTTAACAGCTCACAGTTAAAAACTTACAGCATGCTAAATATTCGCTTACCCCTCCGAGCCTGGGCACACTGCTGGCTCATGTCCAGCTGGCTGTCCACCAGCACCCCCGGATCCTTTTCAGATGGGCAGCTTTTCCCCAAGCCTGTATCATTGCCTGGGGTTGTTGTGATCCAATTGCAGGACACAAAATTGATCAGGGGTGCCTTCTAGAACATCTTCCACCTGGGGAGAGGCTAGAAACACTAGGACTCATCAGTCTGGAGGCAAGTGGGGAATGGATAAGAAGCTATCACACCTCAACTTTCTTTCACGTTTTTCTCTCTTGTGCAATAGAAATGCACTACAAAGGTCTGTGAAAGACTGGTTCCTAAACCTCCATGTCTTCCTGTTTGGAACCCATGGAACTCAAGTGCTTTAAATTCAAACTGAAAGATATTATTTTATCTGTCCAGTGAATATTGAACTTTTCACATAGAAAACTCCAATATGAAAAAGATGCTGTTTCAGAATACCCTCTATTCCCAGGCCCAGAGAAATCAAATCCACTCCAATACATGTGATACAAGTTAGAAAGAAAAGTTGTTTGAGATCTGTGAAATCCTCAATTGGACCTTAAAATCATTTGCAGTAAACAGAAAAAAAAACCCACATCTGCCTCTCTTTTACAAAGGGACATTCACAAGTATGCATGGGAAACTTTTGAACATACCCAGGATAACGAAGCCATCCCTCCCATGTGGATATAAAATGTAGGAGCTGAAACTGGATCTTCAGAATCTAAGTCCAGCATGTCCACCACTGATTGCCTTTAAATTGTTATTCTTATTGTTTTAATTATTACTGTTTAGGTTGTAACCTCATTGTAGCACTTGCTAAGTCCATCTTTCCTGATAATAACTAATCAATTAAAGACTGTAAAAGAACAAATACAAAACTTTACTAGGTTTCTTCCTATCCTTGCACCATTCCTTAAGCTAGACACAGAGCCTGGGAGAGTTTTAGCTAAGAGAGCAGAGCAAAAGCAAGTATCTCTTCTTACTCTTATGAGTAACAACATCACATTTACTGCCAGACCATCAGAAAACAGGGGAAAGGAAAATGCAGCATTTTTGCTTTCTTTTATGCTGAATACACTAAATGGAATGATTTTGGTATAATGTAGAAAAGATGCCTGATTGATGGTATGTTATAATTTTAAAACTTCATTTTCTGCTTCTGAGTACACACATACTCACTAATTAACTTGAACAGCAGTTTATAAGACCAGTTTTGATTCTGACCATTTAATGAACAAAATCCAATCAACAACCCTGTTAGGGTAAATGGAAAATACATGACTGCAAGAATGATAAATAACTGATTGCCACAGTGATTAGCATAACATGCCTTCTGGGAACCTATTTAGCATTCAGCTCTCACTAACACTTCTTAAGGATTGATACAAATCTTAGTGTTCTTTGCATTGGACTTTCAGCCTATTGAAATAGGAAGACATCTTTCTAATCTGATGACAGACATTTTCATTTTCAACTTTTACATTTCTGTTTATAAGAAAATGAATCATATTTTTCAAACTGTTGCAAGTGTTTTCAAATAAAATGTATGTTTGGCTCATTCCATTTAAAGAACCCAAATTTATTTTTAGTGGTCCCAGATGCTACAAACATTATAGCTGAGCTAAACCAGACTCAGTAAAGCTGTTGCTGACTCACAGTTAAGCAACCTAGTGACTTTGCAGGCTCTGTGCTCTGCTCTGGAAGTTTTTACAAACATTGTATACTTCAACTAACTGAGCTGTAGAGACATACAGAAATTAAGTACATCAGATGATCCCTTGGATTAAAGAAATGGATGATGCTTTGAATAACCTTGAGGTAATTTGAAATGCTACTAATAGAGCACTGAATATCTACATCTGGAAAATGGGCAATTCAGCTGCTCTTTTTAGTTCCTCAGCATTAGTTCCAAATAGGACCGTGCTTTAGTATATTGGTCCTTAATTTGAACATATTAGCTTCCTCAACATCAGACAAAATCCCCATCAGATACAAAATAAATCTGTAAGGCTTTGCAGGAGAATCCTGTGACTTTCATGGAATTGACTGAACTGGGGGCAAACATCCACCTGGACTGCAGGATCTTGTGTCACCATCTCAGACTGGGTCAATAGAACTGCATCAAGTGTTTCTTCCATCTTGCATCTGTGTGAGTCCATTTCAGCTCAAAAGAGCTGAGCTGCAAATAAATTATTTCTAAATTCTGCAAGTTAACATAAAAATCTTGAATTAACTGATCGGAAAAGAACAAGCAACTCATATATACAACTTATCCTATAAATTTAAAGGAGACACAGCTTCCAGAGATGCAGACTTGAAACCAGGAGAGAGGGAAATAACCTCTCAAGCTACATAGGTGCAGAAAGGCTAAGAAGAAATAAAAAACAAAGTGCTTGAGCAGTTTCTTGAGCTCCTAAAGACAGACACCAAGCTATTGTTCTCAGGAAGCACCCTATATAAATAAAAATACCGCATACACTGCTTTAAAAACTGGGCTATCTCCACAGTGGCAACTAAATATAAATGTAAATTGTCAATTCAAGGAACCCAGATAGGAAACTGGGATCTAACTGATCACAGATATTGTGAAAACAAGAGTAAAAAAATGAATGCAGGAAAGCTTAACAAAAGAAACATTTAAAACCCCATTTTTTTCAAAGCACATAATTTTAAATCTCAGAAACTGCATAACCCTAGCTTAAAAAAAATATTTCCATCAAAGAAAGAATTTCCTATCTATCTGGTGCATTTGAAATGTTTCTTTCCCATTCTTCCCTTATTAAATATCAATAAAAGACAGACAGGATTCCTATGGGATCCTACCTGCCAGTTCCATCCTTGTTGCCTTTACACCTCACTCTAAACTGCAGATCATAGAATGGCTAGGGCTGGAAGGGACCTCCAAAGGTCATCTAGTCCAGCCCCCCTGCAGTGAGCAGGGACACCC
>JAAGNO010030514.1:0-25231 GCA_033439905.1 Ceryle rudis
CCAGCGGTCCCGAAACCAGGTGCCGAGAAAGCCCCTAACGCTGGAGTGTATTCACGTTATCAGGCGTCGCTGGGACTTGCGGTCTTTGCTGAAAGCAATATTAAAAAAACCCAAACAAACAAAAACCCAACATAAAAACAACAACAACAACAACAACAAAAAACCCAAAACCAAAACAAAAAACCAAAACCACGCTATTTTACGGGCGATTGCACTGTTCGGAGTGAAACGGCAGCGCTGACGGGATAGATCGATCCTTTTGTCCACGCCAGGGGTGCAGCTCAGAGCTGGAGCTCAGTCAGCAGCCTGCCCAGCGCTGGTGCATGTGGGGAGCCTGCTGTCATCTGCGAGGTTTTCGTCTCTGCTTAAATAAAACGCACACGCTCAGCTTCTGGTGCTTCAAAAGCACAAGGGGTTATGGCTCCCCGAAGCCTGGCAGGCAAAACATCTCTAGTCTTCAAGCCACCTCAGAGGCCACCACCATAATCAATACCATAATTCTCCAGGCTGAACACTCCCAACTCTCCCAGCCTGGCCTGCCAGTAGAGGGTTCCAGCCCTCCCAGCATTGCTGGGGCTCCTCTGGCCCCGCTCTAACAGGTCCCTGCCCCAGCACTGCAGGGGGGTCTCACTAGAGCAGAGCAGAGGAGCAGGATCCCTTCCCTCAGCCTGCTGGCCACAGTATATTTTCTGATGGAAAGATCATGCAGACTAGCTCTAATTCATACCTACTTTTTTTCCCCAGCATGCTCAATAAATGAAGATTGTTTTAATATGAGAACGTGAATTCAGATATAAAATAGGAAGGGAGCAAGCCAAGCTCTACTAGGCAGTTCAGCACAGGGTCCTGCTGAGTAAACTGTTTTCTCTAATTTGATTACAGGATTCTACTGGGAATAATATTAAACTGAGGTATGTTGGGAATTGACATCAGATTCATAACACTTTGCACACCTCTAAAAATTGCAGTTCATTCAAAATATCTCAAAGTGCCTTTTAAGTACCCATAATTAAATCCTCAGGTTCTGCAGAAAGGAAGTTTCTCCTTTTTTTCCTCAAGGAACAATATTGTTGTAAATATATACGTAACTTAACACATGTAATTTTTAAACTAAAGGCTTATAAAATGCATTGATTTACTTTCCACTGCAATGTTTCCTCACCATGCAGCATGAGACGAGAAAGGGAAAATCCCGAATAGTTCTCACCCTATAAGAAAGGAAAATGAAGTTTGTAAGAGACAAGGCCTTGCCTCACCCCGGCCTACACTGGGAGTAATGCTATAGAGAGTAATAAAACTAAGCATGTGCCCACCTGGCAAGAGATGGAAATGGGGGCTTTGTTTGTGTCATGTAAATATGCAGGTTTCACCTAAACCAGAATGTCTATGGTGTGTCTATATAGGGTAAAACATCAGTATAATTGGATTGATGTAAATTGACGAAACTTTTTGACACAAAAAGTCACAGGGTCCCTACGCCCCTATTTTACAGTTTCCTCCCTTTTCTGACTCATTTTTACACTGGGACTTTCTCAGACTAGGTCAAACAAGACTGCTCCATGAAAGAGATTCACTTGTTTCTGACATAAATTGATATTGACAGAAGAGATCCAGAATAAGAAAGGTTTCTGCTTGTGATTTTAATGAATGATAGAGGGCGCCCACAATGCCAGATTTTGTTCCAGGAATGTTAGGTGTGAGCTGTCTTACTGAATTCAAGTGGCTCCGTGGAAACTTCTTCACTACCATGCTAACAACATCATACATGATGGTCAGAGACTGATTCTGCTTCTACAGGGACTTCTATTCCAATGTTTTTTCATAAGACCGAGGTAACAGTTTGGAGGATTTAATCATTCTCTTTCAAGAAAATGATGACACTTCAGATGATAAAAGTCTATCTATTTTCTTGCCAGACTTAAGGAGACATAGTTCAGCATCCAGGGAACTAACGTTTTCTCCACAGTGTGAAGGACAGGAGTCATGATGCAAGTGAAGCTCCATGCCGGTGAAACAACCCGATCCAAAGCAATAGTATTGCTACTCATAGCGTGCCAGGCACTGGCCCTGTGCACAGGAAGTCACAAACCACACGTCAAACAGCCTACAAACAGTCTGGAGGGGTGAGACAAAGCAAAGTGGATTCTACAGCATGACAGACACTTCTTTCTCACCCCAGCCACATCTTTTGTCTTTCTTCTCTGTTATTCATCCCAGTGGCCAAACAAAATACCATTCATACCACTTTCAAAGACGAGGGTTCCCTGTGACAGGCACATGAGTCTCCCGCTTCTTCCTTTCCTCTTCCCCTTCCCTGTTGAGGGAGAGAACAAGACATCTGAAGCATTTGAACTACATGGTGCTCCAGCTACAGTGTCCTGAGGAATTCCTGCTGCAGAGGTGATGCACCAAGATCTTGCCGCCCCCCACAGACCTCAACCTTGGAGGGATGGCCATATCAAGCAGCCACTTTGCTGAGCCCTCCCCGCCTGGCCATGTGTGAGACCGAGCACATCAGTGGATTCCTTGAGAGATGCAGGTAGGTGTTATCTTTGCTGCCTGTCTGCGGGATGAGATTCCAAGGGGTAAAAAGTGTCAGCTGACTAAAGATCCTCCCTGCAGGAGGCTGTAGAAATGAGTAACATTACCCAGGGCCTCAAAAATGTTGTAATTTCCAGACTGCTCAGAGCCTAAGTAATATTAAAGTATTTCAGAATTAGATTAGACAAGGATGACATTAAGCATTCTCCTGGGAGGAGGTCTGGTATTTCACTGGGGATTTATTGTCTTCATTTCATTTACATCAAACCTTTCATAGTACCTTCTTTTAAGCAGAAAAAGCACGTAAATTATTTGGTCTGAAATACCAGAATTATTTAGCATGAGCACTTAAACAAGGGGCCATTTCATCAGTTTATAGTCTTTTTGCACTAATGCTGAATAACTTGAACTGCTCTTTGCATAGCTTTGACAGAAGATAGAGGCCTTACCCCACACAGCTTGCCACAGTGTGAATTAAAAAGGCAAACAAAAAGAACCCCAAAGGAAAGGTGTTTCAAACCAGTCAGTATGTTTCAGAGGGCTAAAAGAAATTTAGTTTGATTCACAGAGACAAAGGGAGGCACAAAACGAAATTGTTACCATAATATGAGAACTACCCTTCACCACACAGTAGTCCTGGATTGTCCTCTATTTAAAATTAACCAGTTTGGTTACAAGCTATTCTTTGGATAGCAAGTGAGGTTCTTTTTTCCTGCTCTTACAGTTTCCTTCTGCTCAGACATTAATGCTTACAAGTTCACAGTGAGAAGCCTTCAGTGATGATCTTAGATCATTTTATTGTTTGAGTGTGTTTAGAGGTAAAAAGCAACTTCTCTCCCAAACAAACAAAACCCTCCTTTCCAAACACCCTTGCCTCTTTAACACCTTCAGGCCTTGAGCATCAGGGTAATCTCTTGCAGTGATCCTCAGGCTGTGGGGATGAGAGGGTCACAGGAATGGGAGAGCATACCACATCTAGAGAGGCAGGATTTGAAAAGGCTGAGAATAATTCTGTTCCAGGAATAATTCAGCTGCTGGGACAGGACAGAAGCTGATGGGTCAGTGACCCCATTTATCTGACTCCTTTTCCAACTCAAGGAATGGAGCTTATTACAATGTACTAGTAGCTTATTACAAGGTACTAGTGTAGAAATGCTCTGAAATCTGTGCAGAACTGGAGCAACAGGAGCTTTGGAGGCTGACCCTGGCGCCTTCTCCTCAGAGCAAAGAGGTGGGGTAAGTCCCACTGGTCTGTTCCATCTCAGACTAGTGAAGAGAAATTATTCCTGTGGGTGGTGGGAGGAATCAAGCTAGGGCTTTCGATTTAAGAAAAGATATCCAATCTAAAATTAGCTCCAGGGGTATTTATTCTGGTAAGTTTGATGGTGTGATGTGTATCCAAAAGGAAACATCCTTGCTCATATGTACTTCTCAGAAGCCATTAAGTATTTACAGTACTCATGGTCAGCTAAAAACATACTGGAAGCAGGGACATAGCTGTAAAATACTACATTAGCCACTGCATTTTACCTGCTGAGGCAGTCCACAAAGCCTGCGGGACATCCACCAGAGCTGTCTGGACCAGCAAAGCTTGACTGTAAACATGGGCATGATGGAATAAACAGTTAAAGCTCCAATATCTAACAAAACCTGTTGCTTTGTTCTTCATCCACCTTAGTTTCTTAACAGGACAATCCAAAGCTTCGTAGGCATAAAATCTAGCAAATCTTTTATTCAATAGGGCTCAGATCAGCAAGAGCTTACATGCAACACTAATAGGCTTTGCTGTAGAAAGGGAGGTGGCTTGGAGTCTTCTCAAAAGATCTTCACAGTTTCAGTGCCCCAAAGAAACAGGATCACTGGGAGTTTTCCCCTCCCTCCCTCCTTCCCTCCCTCTTCACTGCTCTGCTGCCTTCTCAAGATGACTGGTGTGCAGCCAAGATGATGGTACCAGTGTGATGACCATGTAGGGCCACTGCCTTTCTGACTCAGAGATTGGGAACTCGAAGACTGTAATAAGGGCCACCAGGCGTTTCCTTCCACGCCTGCCAGAGAATGTGAATGCCCAGTACAACATCCAGGGCTGAGTACCAGGATCCAGATGGCTCTGATACAGATGACCACTGGTTAGGAGTCCATCGGGAATGTGTATATGTACACTGGCATTTTCTGAAGGCTTCAACGTATCATAATCAGGAGTAGTTGTGTCCAAGGTGGTGAAAAGGGGCCATAGAAGGACCAGACTGAACATCACTGAAGAGAAACCAGGGAGAAGCCAGTTCTGAGAGGGATTTTCAGGTCAATAATATTTGGCTGTTTAAAATGAAACCCCGCCTGAAGGCATGTGCATCACCAACACATGCAATGAGGTATAACAGCAGGAGTCTCTCTGCAGACAGAGCCTGATCATGGCAGGAGACAGTGAAGACAGGTCAGTAGTGGTGTGACACATTGGCAGTTTTTACTGTTCACCCATAAAGGTTTTAGTTCATGAAAAACAGTGGAGACTGGCTGGGCTCTTTGTGTTTTGTTCATCGGGTGACAAAGGAGGAGCTCTGCAACCAGAGAGGAAGAAGACCTTGCAAAATTCTTATCTTGTATCTCCAGTGACATCAACACAATTGTATCAGAGCTGAATTTGACCCACGGAGAATAACAAAATGACAGCACGTTATCTTGGCAACTGGTTCCAAATTTATTAGAAATATCAGTTCTTTGCACAAGTGCCAGTAGTTTGCCAGCCCTGGTTCAAGGGAAGAAGCTTACTGATTAGAACCAGAGACAGATAGTTTGTTGAGGCTCTTGCATGCACAGTCTGCTCAGTGACTCCGTTTCATGTCTGCAAAATGCTGCTCATTGCCTTCCCACGTGCACAGGGAGGCCCAAGCGAATGTCCCATCACTCCGCTATTCCCAGCCTAAGCATGTCTCCCCTTCGAATTCATCAACAGCATAGCAGAGCCACTGTGGGAGCAGGAAGAGAATTACTCCTCCAAGAATTATAAGTAACAGTTATCTGTCTGGAAGCAATAGCCAGTGAACAGGCTGTGTGCTGGCTTGGTAGCCCTGCCTCTGATGCGGTTGGTGCTCTGGGATGTAGCACATTTCACTGCAGGGCAGCACGGTGTTTAGGCTGTAACTGAAATAGGTTGAGAAGTTTTCACACGTCCCCATCATCATCACCTCTAGATCTCCTGGAGATTACCAGCTCCTCAGCCACCAAAGCATGGAAGTAAGATACATCTACATTAGCTTTTTAGTTCATGTCAGGACTTTGTTTTTGAAGTGAATTTCCTTTTCACTGCATTTTGCTTCCCATCATGGTGCAGTCTCATACCTGGTGAACCAAATTCTTTTTGGATGAAAATAAGCCAGAAGATATGCTTCTAGGGGTGCATCTATTGCCCTTCAGCTGTTGTCAAGAATTCAGTCAATTGGACGAGAACAGAACAAGTCCAAAATAAGCTCCCTCTGAAACACATTTAGTGTGAATGATAAATATTCAGTAGCAGCTCTTTTGTTTTCCAGATCTGCTCCTATTACAACACACTACTTGTTGAGGTAGACACGCTTACCTGTCATTTTTTGCAGGAAGGATTTTCACCCGGTCCAAGGTGGCAAAACTGAGTTAGGGGGCAAGGAGATATGCAGATTTACTGGCACCTCTGGGGGGATAGTAACCTCTGAGGCAGGAAGTTTAAACTGCAGCCAGAATAGCACCTTCAGCCTCAGCCCATCTGAGCCAGGCTAAGCCATGGGTGCACCAGGCACCAAACTGTCATTCTGAAGCTGGATCCTAAATTATTCTTCTTCCCCCTGCAAAATGCCACAGGCTCACACGTGGAGTCAGGATTGACTGATTTACATTAAATTCCTCCTGGAACACACGTGTGCACCTCCCCAGAGGTTTTACCCTCCAGTTAGCCCCTACTCCCACTCATCTCTCCCTGACCTTCTCTCCATTGCCTGCCATTGTGATTAGAAAGCCTTCTCTCCCTCACACAAAGGGCGGCTGCTTATAATCTAACTTCCCTCTGCTTCTCCAGGGCTCCGGGACTGACTCGGTGCTCCAGACACTCCAGCTCCTACAGAGCAGAAGCAGAGCAGGGAGGAAGCTCTTAGTCTCGCCACTAACAAGAAGACACTGTACTGAAACTTGGTCAAGTGAATCAATGCACTGGAACATAGTGCTCAGACAGACATAAAGAGGAAAAAGAAAACTGGCCTGTGTTTCCAGGTACTGTCGTATAATGTGGAAGATGATCTCAGCACTAACGGTTTCAGACAAACTTTACCAGTTCTTTCCATCTAAGTCTTGGCTCCATTCATTTTGCCTGAGACTTAGACCTATTTTTGGAAGCCTTAAAAATATACAGGGAGTTGCCAGCCTTTTTTATTCCAATGCAGGAACATTATATACTGAAGATATTACTCTTGGCTTCTGCTCAGATAGCAGTTTTTTTCCAGGTGAACACCAAACCCTGACCCATAACAATGTCATCTAGGTACATATTGCAGCTGTTTCTGGGCCAGAACAGGAAATAGACTCAAAAAAACCTCGGAATGTTATTGTGTGGGAGATGCCTAGAGCAGTAGTCTAATCTGGGATTGTTCATGCTACCTCTCCCACCCAGCTGATTCACTCACAAGTGAAGGGAATTCCTTCCCACCCTGTTGACACTACACAGTGTGATGTGCAGTTAGGGCTGCATGACTGCGAGAGATACGCACCCACAGTCAACCCTAACTCCCTCCCCCCCACTCCCACCCCCCACCCGTTTCTTTTTCCCACAGCAAAACATGATGATGCACCACACAGCACACAGACATAGACACATAGATATATAGGTATATAGATACATAGACATGTGCATACATACAGTGTTCTTAGCTGTTCTCTGTCCCAGAGATGGCTGCCTTCAGCAATAGACACAGAGAAGCATACACTTGGTCCCAATTATGCCTGATCTGTTTTAGGGGAATTTTTCTATCTTCATAGAGAACACAGGCTTCCACTTTTAAAACACAGCTATAACTTATTTTCTTTGGCTTACATTTTTTTTTTTCTTTCACTCAACCTGTTCTGTGTGTTTGTTTGTTTGTTTTCAAGAAAAGAAAATCTCCAGAGTTAAAATGACACAGAAAAAAGCCTCCCATGTCAAAACTAATTTTTCACGCCCAAACACATATATTGAGAAGATCCTCAAGACCAGGATTCTTCACCACCAGAAACCTCCATCCTCAGCAGTCCTGGGGACAGGGAGGATGAGCTTACTGGTGTTCGTACAGACCTTTGAAAACACAAAAGCTCTCTGGGTAATTCTCTTTCAAAAACCACACAGCCATCAAGATACTGATGTTCCTCTCAGTGAAATGCCAGTGTACAGCTAAAGATAATCATTAAGGGAAAAGGACAGCTCCTCAAGCACACAGGAGCTATCAGAAGTCTTCATGGAAGGCAAGGAAGAAGCTGGCCTTCCAATGGTCCCCGGGCTGAGTTGCAACATACTGAACTTGTGTGCTTGTCCATGCGCCTTTTGTCTTTCTGCGGTGATCTGAAAGAGAAGCAGTAGGGCCAGGTCAGGCTGCCCCTCCCTGAATCTCAGCACAAGGCTCCTCTTGTCACAGGTCGGCAAGCCTCCCCAAGCTCAAAGTGCACCATACTTTCTGAGGGGTGGTGGGGATAACAGAGGGTGCAGCAATTTCCTAGAGCACCAGTTACTGGCAGTATCAGTGGAGGAGCCCCATGGTTCAGGGTACTCAAGGCTCCATTCCTTTGCAGGGAGAAGCAACCTGCCTTTCACAGAGTGCCAGGGACTACTGGAGACTGTCTCACTGTCCTCTGCTGCCAAGCACCGTGAAGGAGATGAGCACCTATCCTGAATCTGTCACCAGACACTTGCTTCTCTGGGAGGAGTTGAACTTGATTCTTGCTTGTATTCCCTTCTTTCTCTTCATGTTGCTCATTGCAAGACCCCCAAAGTCAGGAAACAGACCTGCGTGTTTCCAAAATCCAGAACTAGAGAAGTTGTTTGAGCTTCTTCATTTCCTAGCTGCATCCAAATTGCTGATTTCACATTTAATGAAAATGTCTGCATTATTATTATTAGAGAATTTATAAGAAAGCAAAGAAAGCAAGAAAGCAAGCAAGCAAGCAAGCAAGAAAGAAAGAAAGAAAGAAAAAGAAAGAAAGAAAGAGAAAGAAAGAAAAGAATATGAGACACCAACATACATCCAATTCCTGGAGTTCACGTTCATCAGAAATGCTGAGGGTATTAAAACCTCAAGACTGAATCACAAAAGCTGGCGATATCGCTTCCCTTTAACCCAATGGATGCCAAATTCTCCACTGATACAGCTCCGGAATTACAATAACAGCAACTTTAGCTCTGTATTTCTGAATGTGATTAAACTACCACTCCTCTGGAAGAAGATTTAGTTTTAAGCTTTGTGCTATATTAGATATTCTCCCTGAAGGACTGGTCCACACCGTTGACTGCATTTAGTACTCTAAGACTACAAGCCAGTCCCAGTAAACCATTATGCATTTCATCAATCATGAGGTCTGGCATTTTTAATCGTGTCATTTGCTAGCTGGCTTTTCCACCTTAGTATGAGGCACGTATCAGCACTATGAAGATGAAAAGAATTTTTTTTTAAATTTAAACTGAGATTCTGATCTGGTCATGGGAGTCAATCAGGTGGGTGCTTAAGGTTTTTATTTCAGATAATAATATCAGAAAAGGGAGCAATTTATCTTCACCTCTCCCAAGTTGTTAATAGGAAGTTTTCCATTGTGTTCTCTAGGAGTTGAATAATGAACAATAGAAGCTTGTTGGTTTTATTCCCCTCCACTATGACAGATTTCCATCTTCTGCTTAAGTTGGTATATGAAACAGCTAAGAAACTGTCCTAGGCCTTATTTGCCTTTGGTCATGGCAAAACCCTAATGCAGCTGTAATTACAGGGCTTCCCTCAGTTCACACCCATCCTTCCTGTTTCCTCAGGGCATTTACACCAGCAAGGTTAAAATTGCATAGCTGAAACATACAAGAACCATTTATACTTTTTACTTGGTTCTGCTTAGGAAAAATCAATAGTAAGGAGAGCAGAAACCACAGCCCTTTTGATTTTTGTTTAGTGGCATTCACCCACATGGTTGTGTTTGCCATAGTTTATTCTGCAGTGGGAACTGCTGATGGTACAAGTGGATACACCACAGCATGCTGCTCCACTACACTTCAGAGGAGGTAAGAAATCCAGAGGATTGCTGTTGTTCCCAGAGTAGACGTAAAATTACCTGCTTTGATGCATGGAAGAGCTGTGTATAACAGAAGTAAATAATCTTCTTTCCCCTCCATACCTGCAGGAAGTAGCTTTCTTGTTTCCTCTTGCAGAGCCGTGGGAACAGAGAAAGTAGTTTATGAGCGGCCACAAAATGTCATCCAGCATTATTGAATCCCCATTTTGTGGACCACTGGTGAGCTGCAGAACATCATACATGCACATGTTGCTTGATACACAGGCAACAGAATACAGACTGTTTTTCTGTGACCACTAATACTGGATCCACACTGTTCTTGATTGCTGACAGTAAAATTTTCATGTGCAGTGGGCAAGGACATCTCTGCCTGATTACCTCAGTCATTTTGAGTTTTGCTGACTTCATGATTTAATGCCAGCACACTTCAGCAGAGACAAGATTTGATCTGGCATACATAGGGGCATAGATAGGTGATGTTTGATCCATCTTCCTGGGACAAACAAGTTCAGCGGTGTTTTTTTAAATAAAATTGAACCAGAAAAAAGACCCACCTCTGAACTGTCTCCTTGTATCACCAGGCTTATGTGCTTCTGGTTCGATACTTACAGAGTCTTAAAGCTGGATTTACTGCCCTGACAAATGATGGCTCTTCCAGATTCTCTTTCACTTCAGCTTTGCCTAGCTTTCCACAATAAAGGGAGTCAAAATTTCCAGGATGATTCACCCTGGCTATAAACAGAGATAATCCAGTACAAATCAGTGGGAATCAAGCATACTTTGTTGCTGTCCCAAACTTGTCATCATAACGGAAACTGCTATCATTTCTATTTTGTCATCTTTACTAATCTTCTCTCTACATCACTTCATATTTCTCATAGTGGATGAAGTATTCTCGTAAATCCCAATCATATTACACCACAGGACTGTGCTGTTTTTATATTTGTCGTACCCAGGAAACATAGCATCACATCAGCCATAAAACTGAAATGGGAAATGTTTAGTATCAAAAGCTAGCTGTGTCCAAAACCACGTGCCACTAACCTGCCCTGTGGAGAACTGAAGCAGCCTTGTGTAGGCAAGACACTCCCGTGTGGCAGGAACGAAATGAGAGAGACTCAGCACAACCCAAACTTTCTCCTGCGAAAACAGGGATTGATATCCTAGAAGCATTCGTTCACAGCACACAGAACTCCACAACTACCTCCTCCCACACCCTGCCGCAGAACTTCAATCATCCACCTATTGCCAGGTATTCAGCCCTGCTACTGGCTCCCCTCTTAACACAGCAGGCCACGTGTTTTCATCAGACTCATCAAAAATCCCAGAGACAGAATAACTGCACACTAGATCTGGCAAATTCAATGCTTGGAAGAAGGAGCTCCTCTCCTTCCCTCCACCGCCAAGCCCACGTGATAACATCAGCACTCTGATAAGATTCAGAATAATAGAAATTAGTTCAAAGCCTCGACATCCCACAGCTACCACAGTGGTATCTGAGCTATTTGCTCTCTTGGTGCCTTGCTCACAGCAGAGCTGGGCATAAATATGCAGGTTTGTGATGCTGTCATCAGAACCTTGACCTTGACTCCATTGGATGCAAGGTCCTGACATAGTTGTGCATAAGTTTAAGTTCACTTCAGTTCCCAGTGCAAATTAGTTAACAAGTGAGAGTTAAGAAGTTAACAAGTGAGAGTCATTGTATAATATATGGCTTTGAAAAGAGCTTGGCATGGTGAACACTTGAATGGCTTCGTTCTCCAAAAATAGCTCATGGGGAACAACCCACTTTTGTATTCCAGTAAGTCCAATAAGAGCAATAACAGAAAAACTTACACTTGATTGTTATTTTTTGTCCAGTAAACTGCAAGACCATTCCCTTTCTTTTGAATGTCAATCCCAAGTATGTTTCATTTACTAGACCTGCTTGTATTGTTCTTCAGGTTGACTTTCTTCCGACTTTTCAAGTCTACTTCACGGTAAGACAAATATAATTTTCTTATGCTATTTGGAGGCATATTTAGTTTAAGATCACATTAAGAGAACACATTCTGTTCTGTAAGGTAGTGGTTCATTTAATCTCTATGCCTCAGTTTCCATACGTATAACAGGGAAACACTAATTTCTCCTGTTTTGAGAACAAAAACTACCCTATAATTACTGATGTTTGCCAAGTAGTTGGCCAGTGTGCAAGGAAGGGCATGAGTCCAAATGATTACAAATACAGCACTGCATTTATGAAGTTTGTTACCTTGCCTAGGAAACTCAAATTTTGCAGATATCCCACTGTGGTCTGTCTGAAAGGCTGCCCCAAAGAGATTGTAGCTGGAGGGTGTGGTATGGAATCAGCCTGGTTATTATCACTCTCAGAAAAGTTATGAGAGCTCATCTCTATGAACCTGATTCTGTTCCTCCTTACAGTGGTGCAGACTGAGTGCTGTGATTCAGGATTATATGTAACTAAGAAACAAATCTGACCCGTTGGGTCAAATTCCAGGCTCAGAAGAGCTTGGCTCTTCATTTTCCAGGTGTGTCTCTATTGATTTAATGCTCAGGAAAGAATGAAGAACATTTCGCTGCCAATCTCTGCTATATTGAGGAATAGCTTCACCTTTCAAAATCATCAGATTAATACCATATTGGACTGGTTTATATAATCCACAGCTTTTAACTTAATTACCTTTTTTGTAGGGTGATTTGGAATAAAAGTGGGTACTGTAAAAAAAGTGGATGTCCGCAAACGACGAATTGATGTGATTTTGGTGAGGGGCTCCCCCGCGCTCGTCCTCAGCTAAGAGCATTTCTTGTATGTCAGCTCTGCTTCTAAAGTAACCATGGTTCAAAGCATCAATATTTCATGAGGCATAAACGGTTCCCCTTTAGGAAAAGTAAAAGCAGTTTTTCCTGTTTGTGAAATCTCCACATTGCCAAGAACAAGAAAGCTTTCGAAACTCTATCTTTGCTGCTTGCAGAGCTTCACTGCCTTATAGGGTCTGAATCCCCTGGATTCACTCTGGGGGCGGGCTGGGAATGCTGGCTTTTCCTCCTTCTGGGTGATTCTGGAAGGCCCGCAAATGATGTCATGGTACATTTTAGGCTACAATAACAGGAAATCATCAAGTGTTTACACTGGCAGACTGGGCTGTGATGTGATTTTCCTCCTCTTCCTCTCTGCCCGCCCCCCCTCACCCCTGCCATTGACTTCCTTGATATATCTGCTTCCTCCTATTAAAATACTACAAGGTGACAACACTGAGGGAGGAAAAGGAAAGTGGGGGAGGGAGACAGAAAGGCATATTTTAAAAGGATGATTTCCCTTGTATCACTTGTACAGAGCATAATCCCCACCCCGCCGCTGGCCCAGCAGACTCTGTGTTAGTACAGCAGCCCAAACACATCAGAAACTCAGCCTGCTGAGGCACTAGAGGATGTACCTCTCCAAGATGCAGAAATGAAAAAGAAACTCTCCCCTCCCAAGCACAGATGAGTCACGGAAGATATCTCCCCAGCAAAGTTTTGCTTCTGAATTTCCCTGTGGCTGGGGAAACCGTGCCACAGAGGTACCTCTGAAAATACATAGTATAGGCTGATGGACTCTAAGGAGAAGGAAGCCATAGTTTCAGGGCTTGGGTCAGAAGAAGGATGCAAGTGAATTTTAGCCAGAGACTGTGCCACAATTTGAGACCAACACCAGGTTTCAGTCAGAGGTGAGTGAAGGTGCTGGGTTTGGGCTGGGTTTCAGGCACTGCTTGGATCAGGAGGATGATGTAAGGAAGTATCCAGAAGACACAGGATTCCAAATGAGGAAAACCATGAGCACTGCAAGACTAATTGGATTTGGGGCAGTTTGTGTTTCCCATGATTATATCCTTCCAGCTGATTGCTACTGCACTGGGCTATCAGAGTGCGTAAAGCAGCACGGAGCTGGAGGATGCTAAGCAGGAGCTAAGGGTGGCTAACTCTAGAGCAGTTACCAGGATTGTTGGAGCTGAAGGAAGATATATGAAGAGACAGGTCATTTACAACAATGTGGAAGAAAGCCTGACATGAGAAAGAGGGCAAATATTAGAGAAGTTTTCTGTAAACAAAGATGTATAAAAGAAGCATATCTTAAGATAAGCTGGGGTCTCCTTTCTACACTCTGTCACAAGACAAGGTATCCAATGAAACTGAAAAGGCAATTCACTTTAAAGACTTTCTTTTGACACAATATACACTTAACATGACATAGGATCTCACTGAGACCACAGAGTTTCTGCCTGTCAGGAGAGAATTGGAATTTTATAGGTAAAAGGTGTATAACATACATAACGTATAACATAGAGTAATCCCCAAAACAGATTGTAAGAGTTTACCCACTGTTGTGCGGACTGATTAGTTCATCTTTAGGAAACACTTTAAAGATTAAGAGTCCACTGCACTCTAATTATTATTATTATTTTTATTAAATATACCTCCAAGGCAGCAGTGTGAGAGTTGTGCACTCTGTCACAAGCTTTGTAACAGACAAAGAGCAACAACAGCCTAAAACTACAACCTATCCTACTCTATGAAACCATACCAGCTGCCAAGAATCACATGAACAGACATGGATATGATTCTTAACACTACTAACACAGAGCGCACAGAGGGTCAGCTTTGTGTGAGGCTGGGATGTGGGAAGGATATTCACTTTATATTTTGCTCCTAAATGAATGGTAGGATGGAGGTTTGTTTCAGAGAAACCCAAGCAAACAGGAGCTTAAAGTCACAAAAAGCAGAAGTTTCTCCAGGCAAAACCTTTAGTCTGAAAAAAGATTTGTTCATCATGTGGTAGCATCAGAGTGGTTACAACCTGCCTGGCCATAGCAAGTAGACAAGCCTCCTCAAACACACACACACACAAGTGCACACACACACGTGCATGCACACACCCCCATCAGTCACCAAGGACTTCCCATCACTTATTTCCAAACTTTGTGGGATCTGAATGAAAACCTTTTCAGACAAGTAAAATGTCAAATCCAAATATATCCGGGAAAGCAGTTCTACAACTACGGAGGAACACAAAAAGGCAGAAATATCTGGAAGGGGCACAATACATGCTTCAGTGAGAAAAGGTTTAATAACACAACCATCTGAAAGTCAGTGCATCTTTTGACAGTACTTGTTCTTGGGTCCCGAGAAACATCCAGATTTCAGAACTTTCTTTCAATTCCCGCATATGTCAAATGCATTTGCTTTCTGTGAGTCAGAGCCTAGGGCTTCTCCAGGCTCTGACTTCACTGTCCACAACTGAATTTCCCCTTGCTGCTGAGTCACTCTGCCCACAGGCAGGCTGTGCAGATGCCCTGTTCATGAAGGCTGAATGATTGTGGAAGTGCCCTGCCATACTCCGAGGGCTCAGGAAAGTCATTGCCCTCAATGGCACAACATGCTCTCAGAAGTCATGGTGCTGGCAGTACTCAGGGTGGCTGAGAACATGGCTTGTTTCTCTGAAAGTGCCGTGAGCTGCATCCATGGCCCCTCTCATCCATTTCATTCATACAGTAAGTTGGACATCCTGGCCCTTCGGTGAACAGCATGTGTCTCTGTAATAACCTCTGTAGGGGACGAGAGAAGCAGTGTATGGGTTTTGGCCATTCACATAATGAAACACTTGGCCAAGAAGTTTCTTGCAAGGGACTTACAGTTTCTTCATCCCAGCCTTAGGAAGGTTTGGTCCATTATCTGCACCATGTTCACTGCACAGAGTAGTCATAAGTCTAAGAAGCACAGTAGCAAACATGTGCTTTGGAGTATTTGGGGATGCTGTGAAGTTAACATGGCTAAAACCACTGGAAAAACAGCCCATTGAGTGTATAAAATATTAAGAAAACAGACTCAGAAGAAAGGGACAGGATTGAGCTCTTAACTGCTTCCAGGATGTCACTGCCTGGGAAGCAAGTAGCAGTTAACATTATCTAACAGTAATGAATGGCCACTATGAGCAGTCCTCTACCTCAGTTTGAATCCTTCTGACCTCACAAACCCTGCAACTCTGTCGAAGACACAAGATCAAACTGCATCCGCTAATTTTCTGGCACTCTGTGGCAAAAGGGATAGGGAGGTGAAGATTGAAACTGGCTGTAAATCAATGCATGAAAAGGTGTGGATAAGGCACACTTGGCTGCCTTGGTCAGGTTTCCATTTGCAGTGGCAGAAAAGGACCTCACTTTGTGCTGTTATGCCTCAAAATCTCACTCAAGCAAGAAAACTGATAACCAGGATGGCTCATTTTGTCTTGCTACAGAAGGCTTTATCCTTCCTCTCTCTACTGATCCTGATGAGTGCACAAGGCTAGTCTGAAAGTGCTTGACTGGGGTGGTGACCAGCCACAAAACACACTCCTTTAGAAACCAGCTTGGAAACCAAGCTCACATGGA
This sequence comes from Ceryle rudis, assembly GCA_033439905.1. Classification (NCBI taxonomy): domain Eukaryota; kingdom Metazoa; phylum Chordata; class Aves; order Coraciiformes; family Cerylidae; genus Ceryle; species Ceryle rudis. The sequence continues at coordinate 16,206 of JAAGNO010030514.1, forward strand.
AGTTCCAAAGGGTGTGGGGGTCTAGCACAGGTCTCATGACTGTGAATTTATTTATCATGCAGGACATCAGAAACACACTGATCCTTAACCCACTATGAGGCAATTTGTGTTAAATTATTTTTAAGTGAAAGAGGAAAGAGTTTTGGAATAGGAGAAGGAAACAAGCATTGGTGGTAAATGTAAACAAGTACTGGTGGTGAATGTAGCAGCCTAGGAAGATAGAGACTTCTAAGCATAAAGTGCATGATATGGCTGGTTAAAGAAACCACCCACCTAAAAATCATGACTGGGAGCCAATACAATCCCTCCCCATGCCATTGCTCTCATCTAGTCCAAGATCACCTGTGGCCTGAGACCTGACTCCTTACTCCTATCCAAGCACCACAAAAGAGACTGAAAGCTGATCAGAGGCTACAGTTACCAACTCCCCAGCAGGGCCAAAGGAGCAGGTTGTAAGCATGGATAGGCCTCTGTGTCTTCCTTTGTTGGGCTGCTCTGGAGTCATCAGGGAATTGTCCCACAGACTGCTCTTATGCTGGATAACACCAGCAGGCAGCAATGCTTTTCCCTTTTCACTCAGTAAAGCACAACTTCTCTCAGTGCTCCTCTCATTTGGGAATCTGCAGCTAAAAGGCTCCTCAGGAGACAGGGGAGTGTGGTCTAGAGAGGGGAAGGGACTTTCATCTGGTTTGGCAGAGCTGTATTGACAAGAACAGGCCCCTTTTCCCTATGACTTTGCACTGAGTGAAGCTCTGTTGGCGTTTCCTAGTGACAAGCAGCTCCTCATCCTTCCACACTGGGGAGCACTGGGAACATGAAAGGAGGGGGAGCTGTATCTATCTCATGCTGATTCGGAGGTCAGCACAAGTCAGCACCGCTGGTCAGCAGGTGCAAGGGAATTTTCTGCTGGGAAAGCCTAAGATGTTTTGCAGGAACTTGTTCTTTTTACTGATCTATTAATGAAAGAAGTCAAAAGTGCTCATTGTCACATTGATTTAGTTTTAGGTAGTCCTGCAATGAGACTTACGGGTCCCTTCCAACCTGAGGTATTCTATAATTCTATGAAAAGTGGTTACGTCACTTTCTGATCAATAAAGATGGAAGGATTTGATGAGCTAAAAATGCCTCATTACTGCTTTTTCTTATTGTGGACATTACACCTGTATTAATACATTACTGTATTTGCACGTTAAACACATATAGACATTTTCTCTTGTTTTGCCTTTATTGCAGTTAAGTGTTTTTTCCAAACCAAAATAAGGTAATTTGGTATTCTCAAAATTATTGTTTCACTCTGGACCTACCTGGTGATCACTGGTCTGTGTGACCCCAGTAACTGTCACTGGACATTACCAGAAGAATTAAAATGCAGCCTTAATGAAATTTAAATACATAAATATTATTGTATACAGAAATTTTTACTTACTAAACAAAATAATCTTAGCACATCATCCTGCTGTATAAACAATTGGATGTGGTATTTTTTCATATCTCAACAATATCAGTTATTTCAAAGTCAGACATATGTACACTTAAGACTATGTGGTTAAAAGATAAGTACTCCTAGTTTATGCCTTAAGAAAGTAAATGATATTAAAATTGAGTACTATAGATTATGTTCTTCTTTTGAACGGCAAAACCCATGTAGACATTTTGGCTAATAGCTCACTGACTTTGTTACATAAAAGCAAGATCTGTTGAAATGTGATGATCCACTGGAAGCATCCAATGAAATTCTGATCTCACTGAGGTCAAGGAAAGGTTGCCATTGACTTCAGCAGGACCAAAAGGATTTGCTGTCGGAGGGCTCCCTTGCTGCTACCGGAATGCCACAGCAATTCCTGTGTGCCCACAAAGCAGGTTATCAAACAGTGCTGGCTCTCAGGACCACAGACACTCTGTTCAGCCTGTGGCCTTGACGTCTGCGTGTGAGTGCAGGCAAGCCAGAGGTACTGGCTGGTTTGGGTAAAATGAGGAAACAGAACATTGTTAAAAAAACCCTAAAAAATACTCACACTTCCTCCTCGCTGTCAGAATGGGACTTTGCACAAATCTTCTTTTCCAGCATGCAAAATGAGATTATGGTCTGTCAGTGATGGAGGGCATAGCTAGCATCGTGGGTTGTATGCCAGCTGAGGGAATGTGCTGTGGCCCCAGGTCACAGTACTGGTCTTTGTAGAGCACATATGGCCTATAATGCAGCATCACAGCTTGTCTCTGAGCAACTGGATGAGAGAGACAAACTGTAGCATGTGAAAGAGCATGGGATGAAGTACAATATGGGAAAGAACCATGGGATTTGATAAGTCTGATCAATTGTGTATCAAATATTGCAACCTGTGGCCTCACTGATGGTTTGAAATATGCTAAGGCAGCAAGTAAATGCAGTAAGAGCTACTTGCACTCCCTTCCCACCAAAGGGAATAAACCACGTTGAAGGTTTATTGCTAAAGGCAAAGGGGAACTGAGGTTCTGGAGTGTTAGTGTTTCTTGCTCGTTTTCACCTCTGTTAGAAGATAGCAATGTCATAATAGCTTTTAAATTTCACCAGGAAAATGGGTATTGGGATGATAACAGTTAACATGCCAAATACTGCAGCCAAGGCTGCTGTCACCTCACCAGCTTTGGTGAGAGGGATAATATCTCCATATGCCACTGCAGTGAGTGTGATCAAAGCCCACCAGAAGCAAAGAAGAATGTCAGTGAAGTGCAGCTCCCCTGCATAGGGGGGGTGGCTACCCAGCAACTCCCCATAGAAAAAGAGAGAGCCAAAGAAGAGGGTCTCAAAGGCCAAAAACATCAGCAGGATGCAAATCTCTCTGAGGATAGACTTGAGGGTGTAGCACAGAACCTTCAGGATCAGTGGCATTTCTATCAGCTTGGATATCTTCAGGAGTTTGAGGAGATAGACGATGCGAACAAAGCCCAACCAAAGCCCCAGGCTTGGCATTCTCTGAATCTGCACAGACACAAAGAGTTCAATATAAACTGGGAAGACGGAAAGCAAGTCGACCATGTTCAGGGGATTTTGGAAGAACAACTTCTTGTCTGGGCAGAAACAAAATCACACAGAGAACTCAAAAGTAAACCAGAGGACACAGAAAAGCTCCAGATGAAGCAAGTAGGCAGCCTGGTGGTAATAGGGTTCATGGTCCTTGTGGGGAACCTCAGAATAGCCAAAAGAGGTGAATTTAGCAGTAAACAACTCATATTGTGCCTTGGTCTCCTCACAGAATATGATGACAATTCCAATGATGAACAGCAGAGGAACAAAAGCCAAACACGGCAGAGAGAGGAAATGGCACACGTGCAATTAGTTCAACAACCATGTATCGCACACCCTCACCGCCCCGCCACGACCCCAGGATCCCTGTCACAGGCACAATACCATCCCAGACTAATCTATCTCAAATCATCGTTTCACTCGCATAGGTGCTTTTTCTCCTTTCAGATTTGAAAAATAATAGAGGAGATTGGAGTAAAAGAAAAAACCACGTTCTCCTATATTGGAGTTTGTAAGGAAGGGGAAATGTCCAACAGCTGGAGCACATGAACAGACACATGCAGAGGACCTCTTCAGCACTAACCCAGAAATACCAGCAGCACCTAAAAACATCCTTTGCAGTCTCTGACTTGCATTTCTTGCTCTGCATGCCTGTGATTTGAAAGAGGTGTGGGGCATGCATTTTGTACAGACTATAGGGATAAAAGGAGAAAAGGAGGTGTTACTTTCTTTTTCAGTCTGAGACTCAAAGCATACTTATCAAAGCTATGAACCCATTAGTGTTTTTCATGGACCCGTTCCAGCAATCCCAAAGGACACAGGCTGTGTCCATCTCCCCATTTTACCTTAATACTGAAAGAAGAAAAGGGCTCTTCAAATAAAGACCAAATCTTTGGCTGCCACCTGGTTCGCCAGCTGAAATCCCTTCTTTCTGTCTGGACTGTGAGGCACTGATCATTGGTCGGTTCATTTTCATCCCAAAGGTTAAACTCCTCTGGCTGCACCTCTTTGTTATTCAGCTTCACCCAACAGCAGGATGATAGCTGTGTCTCATTGATTTCCCAGAAAGCCAGCTCTTCTTCCAAGACTGACCTACAGGTATCAAGGGGGCAGTGGAAATGTTTGGTCCTATAATAGTTCAACACGCAGCTAAAGATCTCAGCACTCCTATCAAAAAAGAATTATTTGGTGGTGGGATCATAGTTGTAGATGCTTGGGGCATGGGGATCTGTTAGGCTGCACAGCTTGGTCCCTGGAAAGGTCTGGAGGGTGCTGCTGTATGTCTCATATCTGACTCCCCCAATATTCAGGATTATTTTTTCCTTGGAGCCTTCCATCTATGAGGGACGAGAGAGGTGCAAGTCCTCATAGGCGTATGTTTACCTTCAATCAAAAAGAGAACACAAAATAAAAGAAGTAAAGCAAAGCAAGTTTTGGAGCAGGACAGGTTTCCAGGGTACCTCATTCCAGTGCTTTTTAAAGCACATTTTGTACTTGAAACTTACATCTCCTGTAGGGAGGAAGGCACTTCTGCCATTCCCCATCAAGTTCAGTGCCAGTTCTTGGACTCTGCTCCATAGCCATATTGTCTGAGTGCTTTTCAGGAGATGCATCAAAGTGACAAACATCTGGTTTGCATTGCTCTCCCTCTCATGAGAACAGAGCAAGCAGCCCAGAGTCTGTTTCACCACAGTTGTTCATATACTGTAGATAATCATTGCAATAAACTCATTTGAGGTAAAGTTCTCATTCTCAAGACATTTCTTCCACTGTCCCTTCCCTCATCTAGCTCTTCCATCTCCGCCCCCAATTTCTTTCTCCACAAGCAGTTTCTTGCAGAGACCTCCACGTGCCAAAGAGGTAAAACAGTCATCAACAGCTTATTCTCAAAACAAGTCTTTAAACATCATCTCCTTTGTTGGCTCAACAGAACAATTTTCACAAGAGACTCTGCTGCCTGGTGAGAACATTGAGGTTGCCTGAGTTAGGCTTTTTTCTTCACCCTTCCCACTGAACCAAATCACGTTTCCCTTGGCAGGAAGTTGCTCCATACCTGGAATCAATATGCAGGATTCCTTGACTAGAGAGAAACGCAGAACAACATGCTGCCCCCTCCTTCAGGGCTGGCTGACATCTCAGAATAGTATCAGAACCTGTTGCCAAGGCCTCTCACACTGGAAAGCAAATTCGGTTGCTTATTTCCTGTAATACATCCCCGCTCTTGCTCTTCAAAATCCAGCACACCCAAGAGAAACTCAAGCCCTGGAAGTTCCAGTTTGGTCTCACACTCATGGCACAACAGAATTACTGCTCATGTGGTGTCCTTGCCTATCCCAACATATGTGAAGCTTGATGCAGCTTTACCCTAAAACTTCCGCTAACTTCAACAGGTGCAGGTCTGAGCGTAAGGACTAAGTGTGTGCAGGCATTACTTAGTGCTTGCTGCACAGGAATCCACACACCATGATTCTGAGCAGGTTAGATTAATTCAGCACTCAGCAGATCTGGAGTTCCATTATTGGCCTCTGTTGCCCAGCTCTCTATAGAATACAGTGATTTTTGAGATCCCAGCTAAACTCACCTTTATCTGCTTAGAATGCCAGATACCTCTTGCTCAAAAATAACAATTCCCATGTGACAAACACACCAAGAAGTGGCTTTTCATATCCTTACCTTGGTGCCATTGCAGCAACTCTGCAACCAGAAGAAAGGAGAAGAGACTGGGAAGAATGGAAAAAAACTCAGTGAAAACAGGATGTTTGATGGCTGGTCTCCAAAGCTCAAGCCTCACAGATGCCAGAAAACAAAACCAGCCAACAGCACAGAAAAGATGTTCCCTGCCCTATTAGCAGCCGCTCTCCTGTCTCCAGAGAATAACACTCAAACAAGCAGGCAACAACTGCCAGGCCACCCACTGTTCCATTAACAATCCCACAGGCCATGGTGTTTGGGAGATACATGGAGCTCATATGTCTTAGGACCAATTAGAGATTAAAGTATCAAGCCATGGACAGGTAGATGGAGCATTGCTCTTTCTTGGCTGTGCCTTATTCAAGTTTGAGTTAAAACATAAAGTAGAAAACAACGTGAGCGAACAAAAGAACCACCTGTCCTCTCATCTTCTTGTCACTTGTCACACTCTCTCCTTGTTTGGTTTAAAAGGCTTTTTCTTCATTTCTGCATGACCCAAAGCTTAATCTTTTGCACGCCCTGAGCTTAATATTTTATTTTATTTTATTTTATTTTATTTTATTTTATTTTATTTTATTTTATTTTATTTTATTTTTGTCATTGATTACTCCAGGAACCAGGTTGGCACATAGTTGTAAATCCCAGTCAAGAAAGGCAAGCTGTGTGTGAAATTTCCTTTCATCTGACATTCCAAGTCTATTTCTAGGTGCCACCTCTGCTTACTTCAAATTCTCTGGAAAGAAAGTAGGAAAAGGATTTTCCTGGCTTCCAGCAAGAGCACGACTATTCAGGAAGGCACTGGGAGCTTCCTTTTCAGTTATACAAAGGAAAAGCAGATTCTTGTCTCTTTAGAGGAAACACAGTTCACCTGCTGGATTTTTAATTTTAATCCACTACCTACATTACCCTGACACACTGAAATCTCTTTTCATTTAAAAAAGGAGATTTTCCAATTAGGCCTCTTACCTAGATAGCAGCCTGGATCTTTGCTTCTCATAGGCACTTCATCTGTAGGTGCGAGCAACCTCACTCACCCCAACTATCCAGGCTCCCCAAAGTACCACAGACAGTTGTGGCCTCTTCCCTCAGCCAAGACCACAGCAAGGCCGCAGAAACTAGAAGAGCAAACTGCTGCCAAACTTGTGTGTGACATTCTGGGCGACAAGCCATTTGCCCATGACCTCCCAGGTCTTGACTGAGCAACCTCATAGCCAGACATCGCAAGCAGAGCAAGAGCACAAGCCCTTGGATCCAGGCTCTGAAAGCATATGAAGCACACGCAGTTTACGCTGGTTCAGTCCTTGCTCCCTTTCGTCTCTGTAACAAGACACCAAACTCTTCACATCTCTCCCTCTCCACAGAGAGTAAGACTGAAAAATGCTCCTTTTAATTTAATTTTTAGTCCATCTCTGAGGTTCTGGAAGCAGGTGATCTGATCGAGTTTGATGTATCCTATCTGTTCCACGGCACTGCAGTACTTGCCTTTTACAACCTTTGCACTGCAGTTGAATTCTGAAACCCAAAAATAATCTGGCAAGCAAAATGACACATGGTGTTCCTGTGCTCTGAATGAGACTCTTTGATTTCAGTAAACAACTTGGCCTTTCAGAACATTTTTTAAGCAGATGAAAAGTGCAACTCCATTTCCAGAGAACAGGGCCCAGTTCCAAGTTTTCTCCCTGCCTCAAATATCTGAGAATTTGTTTTCACTGCATGGGGCACTGGAGCAGTGGGGCAACAAATGTCACATCTGTTACCTCAACCCTGCACTTTTTTAGAGTAATGAAACTCTTGGTTAAATTTGGCTTACATTTATTAACAGCAAAGAACAAGGTAGACATTTCTGGGGGGAGGCAGGGGTGAGGAGATAGAAGCTGTAATGAACTGAGGCGTTTTTCAAAGACAGTATTTTAAGAGCTCATTCGGCATTTTTTCCCCATAACATTTCATATTTAATAGTATAAATATTTTGCACAAGGCAGAAGGCCTTTAAGTTTGTCCTGTTCACTCATACCCAGATGCACACAGTCCCAACTACGCACTCGGGCACACCCATGTTAGTCTAGCTTTGGGGGGGGGGCTTCATTAACTGCATTTGTGCTGGAAAGTAAGAGGAGTTTCAGCTTTCCACTTTTAAGTATTTATTCAGAGAATGTTCATAAAAAGTTGGTGAGAATGACTTAACGGTTTTGCAAACGAAATCTTGCTTCAGAACATTGAACAAAAAAGCTTAAATTATCCTAAAATCCTGGCAACCTTGGAGAAAGACCAGGCTACTCTTCAGGTACTGGAGATATCACCAGAGCCAATGGACTTCTTTGCTACCTAAGCGGTGTAAGTAGCTTCTGAGGACTTCCACCTCCAGCGCTTGTTTCCCATCCCGTGTTTCAGTCCCACCTCCCCTCCGATTTCTAACGCAAGTGTATTCCTGGGATTGTGCAAATACATTGGTGACAAGAAAAGTTTAAAAAAATACGCCTTCGAACCAAAGGTGATCTGTAGTCGTGATCATTTATTGATTCAGCCTACTGCAAAAACCTGTAAGGCGCAGTTCAGCGCTCTGAAGTGCAGATTCTGGCAGCCAGAGCTGGAAGGCCGGGTCGCTGGGAGCGCTGTACGACGCCCGGCTCGGTAGCAGTGCGTCCTCCTCCCGCCGGCTTTGGCCGGCGGCAGGCCTCGCCTCCCCACAGCGCTGAGCTCAGTCTGGCGTGTTCCGCGCCGGCCACCGAGCACCAGGCTCCGCTCGGCCGCGGGCCGCTGCAGGTAACTGGCCCGCCCGGGAACTGGGCCGCGGAGCCCCAGCCCGCGCGCCCCGGAAGCGCCCGCCGCGCGCCCCGCCCCAGGGCGGGAAGCGGAAGCGTGGCGCAGAAGAGGCGGTGGCGGCTTGGCGGACTCCGTTATGGCTGCCCGCGCCGGGACTGGCCCCGGCTCGGCGGCCCGCGCGCAGGTGGCGTGGCGCCGCGGGCGGCGGAGCTCGTCCCCGGCCCGCAAGCGGCTCAAGCCGCTGCGGACCGTGGTGGCGTGGAGGGGCCGGGCGGAGTGGGACCAGGTGATGGTGGGGCTGTACTGCGGCGACAGCCGGCTGCAGCAGGAAGCGCTGGACCGGGTCTCGGCCTGGAAGAGCCGGTACGGGCCGCGCACCGCGGGCAGGGAGCGTCTGCGGCGGTGTAAGGCCGGTGCTGCCTTCGGGGCCGCCTTCCGTCCATGAAGAGGCCCCATCCCCGCCCCTCCCTCCCCGCGCCTCTCCCGATACTCTCTGGACTTTGCAGGGCGGCGGGGGCCCGGCCGGCTGCAGCTCCCTGCCTGCGGCCGGGCGCGGGGGCGGGGCGGC
>JAAGNO010030515.1:0-12531 GCA_033439905.1 Ceryle rudis
GGCCCGGGCGGGGGGAGCCCCCCATGGCGAGCCGCTCTCTTCCGCGGGTCTCCTGCTGTGGTTGAGGTGAGGCCGGTGCTGTTGCCTGGGCCTGTGCGTGGATACCAGAGTCGGTAGCGGTCTCGCCGTGCTGGCCGTAGGTGCCGGGAGCGTAGGCTCGTGTAGGTCTGTTGCCGTGAAAGGGAAGGCGTCGGTCGTGTGGGAAAACAGACGTTTTCCCCCGAGCGTGAGAAGCGGAGCCGTGAGCGTGCGGTGGTGTGTCTAGTTTTACATTTTGAGAGCGACAAAAGAGACCCCTGCAAAATCAGGTAGGACCCATAAAAGCTGGTCTTACCCATCTCTAGCGTGCATAGCAACTGGGGTGTAAACCTTTAGAAAGAGTATTTGTGTCAATGACTGCAGGCAGAGGAAGCTGGTTTTCTTACAAGGGAAAGCAAGAGAGGAACAAAGCTCTCTCCTTCTGCTGTACTGTCTCAGCAGCCTGAATATTTGGAAAAATTCTTCATGTAGCAGTGCAATTAAAAGAGAGAGATACCCCAGTCTAGCCCGGACAAAGTTGAGCTGAGGTTTTGATAGATGGTCTGCAACATAGAGTAGGTGTTGTAATGGTAGGACAAAGACGTGATGCTGGAGGGAGAGAGAATTTACTTCATTTCCATGTTCTTGTGGTTTTGATCTACCATAGTATTTTGCATATAAACCAACTGGTAACCTTTTCACAATGCTGCCTGGTGTTATTACTGTTCGTTAGAAATACTTAATAGGGAATGACCTTGTGGCATTCAGAATCAGTAACCCCCTAAAAGCTGATAAAAAATGTCTTGCAGTAGGAATAATCCTTTTCTGTGGAGATGGCTGTATTTGCACATATATGATGTCATTAGCTACCTAAAATTAACAGGGAAAATTATTTCAAAATATTTATTTTAAACCACAGAGCAGCTATCAAGTTTTCTCAATAATCCACAGTTTTATGTTAGTAAAAGCCTAATATACTTATATTCAAACTTCATATAACATCTTATTTGAAAGGCTTCCTGCTTACAGTTTTTAGAGAAATGTGCTCAGTAGAAAATTAAGATCTTATTTACAAATCGTTAGACAATGAACTGTAACTAGCAGTCTGTTTTTGCAGAGTAAGCAAGAATTTTGAACTCATTTTTAAAATGAAGCTCTAGTTCTGGGTTCACTACCTGATATTTTCTGATCTTGTGGCTCTTCCTTATGTTTTCCTTTTGTAGGCAGTCTCATGAGAGTACTTATGTTCAGTTCAGCATTTCTGTATTTTCTCTCTGTCCTTTATGTTTCCGTCTTCATTCTTCAACACTTTGTGTATGTGTGAAGTGCAAGACAAAGGGAATGGTCAAGCCCCACTTCTTTTCTTATCAAGATTTTTTTTTTCCTTTCTCTGTCTTCTTTCCTTTTCTGTTCTTTTGCAGAATTGTTAGTACCTGTGACATGACACATCAAACTCAACTGTGAAAGCACAAGGCAAAATTTCATATGGCATTCACTTCTGTGCTGAAGCATTAAGTTACTTTGAAACTACTGCTGGTACTGGATCTGCACATGGTCACTACTCACACAGTGAGTGAATTAGTTATCAAAAGGCATGGTGGGAGTATTTACTAACAGCAGAAAAACAGGAACCTGTGGCAGAACTGCCTGTTGTTGAGAATTGTGAAAGTTCTGTAGGTAAGTAATGGTGTAAATCTAGTGGTGGTTTAGGCATTCTTGAATTTTATTGGTCTTGGTACACGTGTCATTTTCAGAGGTGTTAATTAGCCATACTTCAATAACTTTTCTTCTTCATCCTTGTAGTGATTAAATTCGAGACATGGGGCCAATGAAGTATAAGTCAAGTGTGTCCTCGGTGTCCTGTGGTCTGCAATATCACCATTTATTGGTAAAGTGGAGTCCAAAAATGAATGTACACATAGTGCGGACTTACAGCTCGTCAGCACCTAAGAGGCCTGAAGCCAAGTCTGCAATAGAAGTGGCCTTGGGTCTTCTTAATCGGCTGACAGAAGCTGGGACTGTTATGGGAAAAAACTCCCTTCAAAAAATGTCTGCAACATGCAAGAGTTGGTGGGACAGATATGAAGAGTTTGTGGGAATTAATGAAGTTCGAGAGGCCCAGGGAAAAGTGACAGAGGTAAACATGGAGATAATGTGGAAATTTAAAAGTTATGAGTTAAGCTTTAAGAAGTATAAACTGGCTGTGAGGCAAAAAAGTTCTTCCAAGTTGAATCGTGTCTTTTTTCTTCTGCTCTGTCTGTACAGACACTATGAATATGTTCTCCCTATGCATGTTAGTAAATATAGCTTTTCCCTTAGACTGAAATGGAGGGTGGTCTGGGTTTTGTTTCTTCTCCCCTCCAATTCATATCATTAGCAATTTAGATCTCTGTGGTAATAAGTCTCTAAAATAAACACTTTTTCTTCTCAGGCTGAAAATGTCTTTATGATAGCTCGAGGGATAGTACGAGAGGCTCGTGAAAATGTAGAAGCCCAACAGATTAAACTGAAAGAAATTCGGGACCGCTTAGACAGGATCTCTCGGGATGACACCCAGTATTTAGAGCTGGCCACTCTGGAACACAGGTTGCTGCAGGTAATTTGTTGGTACTTGAGCACTGGTAAATATGATGACAATTTCTGTGCTTCTGTGACTGCTGATGTAGATGTGTTTCAGTTCTGAAGTACGGTGTTGTGAGCTCATTTCTTGTGACACTGGTGTTTATTATTGTTGATGCTTTGATCTGCTATGCAAATTGTATATGTTAATGCTAAAATAGGGTAGTAAATTTGGAAAAGAGAGCTGAAGATAGTGAGCCTATAAAATTAATTGTTGTGGTAGTGACCTGTACATGAGTAGTCAACAAAAAAATGGGATTCGATTGATTAACCGTCTGTGTGATGAGAGAAGCTCCATTCTGGTTGTTAACCCATGAAAATTCTCTAGCTGCCTTCTAAGCAAGAGCAAGGCTGCTCCAGGAGGGAGGGCAAGCAAGAAGATGAGATTGACCACAGTGCAGGCTCATGCAATATCCTTACCAAAGGACGCAGGCCTACAGCACCTCAGCTGGATGAGCCAGGCAGCGCTGGTGACAGGATCAGAGATAAAAGCAAGGTAGCAGCCAAAGTCTATCTGGGAAATCCAGATGGAATGTCAGAATCAGAAGGAAATGGGCCTGGAAGCAAGTACACCTGTGGCAGAGCTCAGACAAGGAGTGGGTACCCATGCCCAGTCCTAAACTGAGCTGGATCAGTGGGTGGAACATCAGGAAACAACTAGAGAACTGTAGTTGCCTAAATATGGGATCAAGTCTGTGTGGATGAGACTTAAAAGAAGAATATAGCTCTGCATAACCGCAAGGAAAGGTAGAACGCAAGTCCTTATACTGTCTGTAAAGTGATGGTGCCATCTTACAAAGGAAATGCACACTTGGAAGAACAAGAATAATTCTGGAAGATGCAGGGAGAAAGGGAAGACATTTGTCTGTGAGCAGGGTGAGAAAGAGAATGCAGAGGAATAAGAAACATGTGCGTCCATGAGATGAACCTGTCTGAGACATCCTTTCCAGTTCTATTTTCAGCTTCCACTTAAGGGATTTAGAACTGAAAGAAGTGTGGTAAAAGTAGTGTTTGGAGAAGTAAGCAGGGCTGAAAAAGTGAAAATTACAGGGAGAGAAGGCCATTGCCCACTTATACCCCTTTTATGTCATCAGCGTGTGACAGATGCTTGTGTAGAGGATCTTCATCTCTAATTCCTGATGACCTTTTCCATTTCTCAGTTTTGACTCATTGATTTAAGTAGGATTAATAAAGAAAATCCCCCATTAAAAGGAAGATTTCTGAAAGACAACTAATGGATGTACTATCTACTGAATTCCCATTCCTTCATCTGCACTGGGGTTTTGGGTTTGTTTTTTTAGTATAGACTTTATAGCTTCATATTATACCTTCTCCTTCAAGTCACTGTGTTTCTTGCAGGAAGAGAAGAGGTACCGAGCTGCATATTTAAATGCAGAAGAATCTGAGAGAGAGAAATTCTCTCTCTTCTCTGCAGCTGTAAGGGAAAGCCATGAGAAAGAGCGAACAAGAGCTGAAAAAACAAAGAACTGGTCTATTATTGGTTCTGTACTGGGAGCCATTATAGGTGTTCTTGGTTCCACCTATGTTAATCGAGTGAGGCTGCAAGAATTGAAAGTCTTGGTGCTTGAAGCGCAGAAGGGCCCAATAAATTTGCAAGAAGCCATCAAAGAACAGGCCTCCAGCCATTCCCTACAGCAGAAGGATCTCAGCGACATCATAGCTGAACTGAAGAATGTGCTGCAAACAAGGACATCACAGGAAATAAAAGAAGGCACTTCGTTAACTAGAGAAGACAAGAATGACTCCATAAAAATAGATTCTCTTTTAATTCCTTTAAATGAACAGCTAAACTACACTAAGCAAGTCAGTTCATGCCTAGGGAGTTTACAGCAGCAGTTTAACAGTCTGCAGGAAAGCATAGCGCAAATGATTTCTGAGGTGCAGAGTGTTAAACTCGCCGTCCAGTCTCGAGCTGCGGAAAGAGTGATGCCAAGGTCGTCAGTGGAGGGTAAGGGCCAGGCTTCTGCCATGAGAGATGTGATATTAGAATTGTGTGATACTGAGCGGAGACTGGAAACGCAAATCAAGAGGAATTCTATTTACAGCACCGCAGTGACATGTGCTATGTTTGCTATTACTTTGCCAGTACTCTATGTTATACTTAAAGGGAACTGATCCCTAATTAATTGCCACAATTTACTACGTTAATAAAGCAAACTTGCACTCTAGGTACTTAGAGTACAAGTCCAAATAAATTTGTGTTAGCATTTCTCATTATACTTTCTCTTGTGTATTTGCAAAAGACTTAGTCCGACCATCTACTGCTGCAGGCTCCATATTAACATACTGTCTTTGTCATACGTTGCGGGTTTTAACTTCTAAACCAAAGGAGATTCCACAGTTCCATCTCTTGATTTCATTCACTGCTTTGCTCTTATTGTCTAGTCTTGTATATCATGCCAATCAGTGACTTTGTCTGGAGCTGTATTTGTGATTTCTTCTGTTCACATGATTCTTTTAATCTGTCCTTTGTCTAAGTCCTTCATGTGTAATCCTGTATAATTTTGCTCCTCATTTCTTCGTAGTTTTGCAATTTGTCCATGTTTTCATCAGGAGTCATTTTACTATCTGGGTAGAAATACTTGCCCTGAAGTTTTGGAGTTGTTTTGTTTTCTTATTCTAGATACAATGCAGCAATTTATGGCAAACAGAAAGAGCCACGGAAATAAGGAGGACTGAAATTACCATGATACACTGTGGCCTTACAGCCAGATGATCCGTTTAAGTAACATGTAGTAACTTTTTCCTAGGACGGTTTATCATGAAGTATCCAAAAGCATTTCTGGAGCTTCAGCTATTTCTTCCTGATAGCTCCATGTCCTTAAAGACTTAAAGGCAGGGAAAAGGAAAAAGGGTTCATATACAGAAGTGTATTAAGTATGATGTTTATTTTGCAGATACAAGCCAATTACCCTTTTTCTACAGCCTTCCCTAGGTATTCTGTGGTTTTAGTGATCATCTATGAGGCAATCACTTTCTTAGCCTTACTAGTATCTATCTCATTGGAACTTTCTCTGTTTCTTTTATTCTTTTTTCAATTCTGTTCTCTGTGGAAACAGAAGTGCTGCTTTACAGCAGGTGCTTTTAAGCTGGTACATTAATAGGAATAGCATTATGCAAACAACTCCAAAATAATATTTTAGGAAAAAAAAGTGCAAGATCCACCTGCTCCTTTTGGAATGGCTGACAGAGGAAAAACAGTTGTCTAAACAGCTAAATATCAGTATCTATGTATGGCCTCACTGTTATCACTATGATTAAAAAATAGTTTTCTCCCTTTGCTGGTAGCGAATAAACAAATCCCACGTGGAACTCCTGCTCTGTGAGCACTTCGGTGGAAGCTTTGCAGACAAAGCAGTGACGAGCTCACCTCATGCTGTAATGCCTTCGTCTGAGCATTTCAGAATGACCTAAGTTGTGCTTAGTATACAGTCTGCTATGGCAGGTGTTTTTTCTATCAGCTTTTTCTAGTTCCTTCTGCCCAGTAACCATATTAAAAGAGTTTGAGGTTTTGATTATGAGCAACTAAGACTGTGAGATCTTTGGGACAGGGACATTCGTTCTGTGAGGGACCAACTTCATTTGGTATCATTAAAAGCTATTATAACTTGACCAAATAAACAGTATTAGGAAAGATGTGTGATGATTCACTACCCGTAAGAGAGATGAAATGTACAAACAGTGGTTTTGGGAAGGACCACTGCTGATTTATATATTGGGTGTTCAGAGTGTAAAGTGAACAACAAGCATTTATCAGGGAAACTGATCTGATCACTTGAGCAGTGGGATAAAAATTCCCATACACTTAGCTGCACCAAGAAGTACGTACAGATCAATACCATTTTTCAAATTATGTCATTTTCTCATTTCACAAATACTTTACAGGTTATATTTCTTGCTGGACCTTGATGAAAATCAGAGACCTATAATTAAAGGATAAGGGATAGTATAATGGCTCTGTTTGTAATTTGCCTGCACTAGTCACTGAGAATTTTGTTCTGGTTTTGTTTGTTTTTTCCTTCAGTTTAACTGGATAAAGTTAGGCCCTTTTGTTATGTAAGTGAATTTTAGATCCTCAGTATCTCCGAGAAGTGTGGGTTATATGTATAAGCTTGGTTTTTAAATGCTGCATGTTAGGCAGCTAAACTTGAAAGATAAGGCAACGCTCACTGAACTGTTGATCTAAAAAGTTAATAGAGATCCAAGGCTAAATTTGTATACAATTAATAAGAGAATACAAAAACAAGGGTTGTTTATTGCTGTAAAGAGATTTGCTCTTTACCCAGTTAAAGAAGGTCTGAGAGAGTTTGAACATTACCTAGAGTTACAGTAAGAAAAAGTCAGTCAATAAGAACAGTAGCAAATAAATCTGTGCTAAGTGATTGAAATACACAGCCTGAAATCTGAAAAAAGCTGGAAGGTGTGATATGTGTCAGGGTGAAAATAACTGTCTCTCGTCCTTTGTAGGGAGTATGGAAGATTCAGGAATAGATTCTGTGTGCAGCATTGTACTGCTGGCAGATCTCACTGTTGAAGGGATTACTGTGGTTCTCTTGTTTCTGCTCTTCCTTGCTAAATCTCTGTATGGGAAGTGACAGCAGAATAATTTCAATTAGGGAAAAAAAATGTAATTAAGTGTGTCTTTATAATAATTAGGAGGGCGGATTTGTACATTCCCTCAATCCTGGATTAATCATCACTCCATTGTGGCAGTGATCTAAACGTGCAGTTTGGTACTGCGCTGTATATGTACCCCAAAGCCAGAAGGTGTGGCTGCAACAGTAGCAGCTGTACCTGAGTTAGCTGAAGGCAATATCCAGGAAGACACTGTAACACAGACTACACGCATAATCTGTTCAGCACTTTATGCTAAGTCTCTGTCATGGTAACACAGGCAGTAAATACACAAATTTGAACAAAACTAGCACAGCTGTACAGAGGAGATTTATCTGAGCGCTCACATTAGTTCAGGTACATTTGCAGTACTGACAGTGATTTACATAATGCACAGTGACATCTCTGTATTTCCTGCTGATGCAGTCATGGCTAAATGAAGAGTTCATTGCCTGTGCTCTTCTGGGCCATTTTAGTTAAATAGAAAGAAGGAAGGAAAAAAAAAAAGTGTTCTGTTGCATACCCATGG
This sequence comes from Ceryle rudis, assembly GCA_033439905.1. Classification (NCBI taxonomy): domain Eukaryota; kingdom Metazoa; phylum Chordata; class Aves; order Coraciiformes; family Cerylidae; genus Ceryle; species Ceryle rudis. Next base: position 7,802 of record JAAGNO010030515.1, read on the forward strand.
ATTATTAACAAAGTTTATAGTAGCTGAGTTTCACTTTTGGAATGAGGTGTCTCAGATTAAGCTTTCCTCAACAGGAAGGTTCTGCTTGCTAAGGCCTTTCGAGACTTAAATTCTTGATCTTTCTGCAAGCAAAGTTCTCTCTGGGCAAGATGGCTCTGCCAGCCCTGTGTCCCAAATGCTTGCTGGCCAGAGAGGTGGTGGTTGCAGTAGTTTGTATAAGTCTAGTGAGGCCAGGGACTGGCCTATGCATTGTGTATAGGTCAGAGAAAGTGCAGATTCTAGTTAATTCCACTGTTAATCAAGACGCAGAAGATAAGTTAAAGAGGGAACCTAGTAAGAGCAACAGGAAGCCCTTTGATAGACATTAACTATAGAAAAATATGTGGCAGTGGTCTGAGTTTGGCCCATGCTAAACTATTTTGAGTTCTTACTGCTCCTCGAGAAACCACTGGTAACTCAAAAGCAAACATCCCAGTGGCTATGGAAATAACTTCTAATGAGGTCACTGCAGGCTTCTAACAGTAGGTGCATTCTGAAGAGAAAAATTGTCATTCCTTCCACTCATGGAAGGGATAGCAAAAGTTACAAATACAGGACAAAAGCAATTACATGTCGTGTAACAACCAGGACATTTGTATTTACTTACTAACACATGATTTGAATGTTCCAACACACTAAGATCCCGGTTGGAAGTTGCAGGTGCTCCTGTTGATTTACTTGTAACTATCTGTTTGCAAAAGACAGTTTTTTTTCACAGAGTTCCTTCTAAAAACACATACTTCCCTCTATGCAGTTTAGGAGTGGTAGAGATGTCCTGTTATTTCAGAAACAGGATTGAGATTTGCAGTAGGAGTGAGGTTTGTGAGCCAGGAAAAAGGAGACAATACTGTGTTTGACCATAATATATTTAGAAATGTATTTCATTGCCAGATTTTTGCTAGCAAGTTATATTTGTGACCTTCCTTGTAAAACATAGAAAAGTGTGACTTCTGTTTTTTGGCAGTTGGTGGATAATCTAAGAAGATGTGTGCTTAAATATAGCAAGAAAAAGCTGTGCCACAATTTTTATTTTTAAAGAGAATTAAACCTTCATGTAATTATGGTTGTGGCAAGGTTTCGGAGCTTCCATCGTGGGAAGTTTTTAATACTCCTTTAGATTAATATCACTACATCTGATACAGATATAGACAGATCCTATCCTGGATTTAGTTGAGAGTTTTCAAACTTTTCTATTCTAAGAACTGGGGGGGGGGGTGTTAATATTTTTTAAATTAAGTGGGAGAGTGCAGTTTGGTGCAAGTTACCCGATAGAGCAAGTTACAGCAGAATGAGAAGGCATGCTGAGAAAAGTTTACTGTGGGCTCTGTAGTGTTAGGCACCAGGAGAGAGGGAGGTCATAAAGTATGACCCTGAAAGTATCACCTTGGTAATTATTTTTCAGAATCAAATTTGTAAGGTGCCTTCTCAAACAATTTTGAAATAATATGCAAGGAGTTTTTTAAAGGCTGTATTTGATAGAATTTTGCACATTTCTGCTGTAAGCCTTTAAATGGCTGCAGTCTGCACAGGCCTTTCTGTGAGTTTACCTGAAGCAAGATTATTCTGTTTAAATACTGGCATATTGTACTCTCTCAGGATCTTCTCTATGCTTCAAGAGCTGTTCTAAAAAAACCCCAACACATCACCTGTGTTGATTTAGTGGGCTGACCACCCACCCCCCGTATTAGTTCAGTGCATGTAATTTATGTCATCAACTACTTAACTAATTCTTGCTCTTCATGGAGGCGACTGTGACAGTCTGTGTAGCTGGAGCCCTCACCTGTGACACTGGAAAACTTGTTTGTGGTGACACTGGGCACTCCATGTGTAAATGCTTAGGCCACAGAGCTCCAAGATAAAGGGATTGTCCCAAGCTTGTTTTGCTGCGTTCCGCAGAGAGAAAATGAAACCTGTGCAAATAGATGTATGCTTGGAGAGTCTCTTACTCTTCTCTTGCAGGCCATGGAGTCCTGGGCACTGCTCAGGCCACACAATCTGTGGGGCATGTTCCAAAACAGATCCTTAATCATGAACAGACTGCTGCTAGCAAAATGGTAGGTGCCCAAATGAGGCTAACGAAGACCTTAATGCTCTGTCTAAATGTTCTGACAAACTAAAAACTTGAAAGGAACAGAGACAGATTTAAAGTAGAGTAGATGTAATCAACCTTCTGTTGGTCCCTGAAATACTGCTCTAAATGCAGCTTATTTCCAGGAGCTATAGACAGTATTTGGATATCCCTTGTGACTTTCTTAACCTGTCTCATCCCCTGCTTGGAGGGGAGGGAGAGTAAGAAGAAAATCAAAAGGATCATAAGCAACTGCTAGCCTTGTGATTATCATAATAGTTACATAAGGAACTTAGCTAACCTGCTTCGAACCAGACCTGAACAAGGGCCTTTATGGAGCCCTTTTTGTGGATTTAAATATATTTAAAAAAAAAGAGCTTCTGAGCAAATGGAAATTAAAAAAATGTTTAAAATCCTTCCTCAATATGTTTGTTCTTTGTGTGACGCTGTGTTCAGCTGTGTAATATTTGAGAACTAGCTTTTTCTCTAGTTTATTTTTAAGAACTGCAAAAGATTCTTGTGCAAACCAATCAAAACTCCTCCCTGAAGAGGGAACATGTAATCACATGGTGGTTTTATAATATTCTTGTCGCTCCGTAGAACTGTAAGTACAGTAAGAGCGGTAGGAGGGGAGCCCTGTAACATTCTTCAAGTGCACAGAGCTCTTCCTGCCCTGCTCCTGAGACAGACCCTGCAGCCAGCTCCCCACACCAGCCCTGGCATGGGACAGAAGGGAAAGTTGCTCTTTTCCAGTGTGCTCTCATTGGTGCTTTTTAAGTGCAGCTTGCAAATATTTTTACCAGACGGAAGGGGCTGCAGGTTGGGACTGGCTCTGGAAGAAAAGCACAAAGGGGATTAGTGTTTTGAGTCAGGAATGGGTTGGAGCAAAGAAAAATTGAGAGGGTTTTTATGTTCTTAGTCACCAAAACTGGATTTTGGTGGAAGGAATGTGAGTGCAGTTAACACATCTGTGATTAGTGAGATGACCATATTCTGTTCAGTTGAGCTCTAAACTGAAGAGCAATTCGGTGGGTAGAGTGTGATAGTAGGATGGTTTTGTCTGCGTGGGGAGAAGAGTAAGGAAGGTATCATCTCTCTCTTCATGAGAGTCCTCATGGGCTCTGCATACAGTGGGCCCCAAGGACTCCTCAGCATAATGAAGTGCTAAGGAGCAAAGGTCCAGGGAGGCAGCCGGCAGCTGCCTCCAAAATAATCCTTCCTCTGGGGGACTGTGATCGTGCTGCCAGATCCTGGAGACTGTTGAGCATCTCTAAACTCTCACATGTATTTTTTCCTTCAGAAAATTGTCGCTTTTTGGGCAGTGGGTGGGAGTGTGAGAGGCTGATGGATTGTAACAAAGAGAGTAGATGTTTAATGAAACTTCTGGAGCTGGGACTGACACCAGCTATGTTCCTCTGAAATGTCAGAAATGCATGTGGGAGGGAAGCCTGACTTTCAGAGCAGCTTTGTGTCTTGAGTGGAGAGCTGTAGCTTCATCTAGCCAAAAAGGAAGTGATGGGTACCCCTGGCACACAACAAACTCTGTACCTGGCACAAACCAGGCCGGGGCCTGTTTCCTCTTCCTCAGAGTCTGCAGCTCCTGTATCACTTCTGCACATCCTCAGATATGTCCTCTTTTTCCCCACAGAATTTGTGTCTGGGAGGTAGAGGCAGAACTTCATCTTTTGTCTGGGATTTCCAAACATCTGGCAGTCAGCTCAACAGGCAAATGGCCACTGGGCTGTGTAATTGCTTTCAGTACATAGCATCGGTCACTGCATGGAGAGCAAGTCAGTTGTTAGACTAACTGTACATTTGTTGATCAGTGACACAACAGAGTCCAGAACATCTGAGGAACACAGAAGTTACACTGTAAGCGAGAAAAATGGGAGCATTAATTCTGTCCGCCTGTAGAGCTGTTACTGACAGAATTTACTCCTATTCAGAGAGGGGATTTTACGCAATCAGTTCTCAGGGGCAAGAAATGCCTCTGTTCTTCTCTTGACTGGAGCTTCCAGCTTCACAGGAATAAAAATCACAAAACCACTCATTAGTTTATATTACACGTATCACTTCAGGCTCTTTGCTTTACGACACTTTTGTCTCCACCACCTTTCAGACAGAATGGCATGTTCTTCACTGGGTTGGAACTACAGATAATTATGCTTTTGTCACATTCTTGACTCTCATTAATGTCCTGGTTGATGACTCCTACGAGGTAGAAACTGATCTTTGCTATCCGATTTTGTTCTCTGCGCACACTGTGTGCCATGTCCCTGTGGATTCCCTCTAACTCACACCTCTTGGCTGCAGACAGCCAAGCACAAAGGCTTGTCCAACCTAACGCCACAGTTACGTTACTGCACCTCTGGAAGCGCGCTTTGCCCGGCGGGCAGACACCACTTTGTCTGCCGGTACAATCCAGACCATCTGCCACAACCTTACCAGGCCTCGCCCGGCAACGGCTCTTGGGGGACTCCTTCAAGGCGGAGGCTCCTTGCCCGTCAGCCGCTCGAGCTGACGCCCCTTTGAGCTGGAGGAGCCAGGCTCAGGCTCGGACACGGCACCGGCTCCCGCGGCGGCAGCGGCCACACCGAGGGCGGGGCCGTGGCGCTGACGAGGT